>CAUZXS010002468.1:110000-120000 GCA_963585895.1 Sepioteuthis lessoniana | reverse complement strand
GATACAAATAACATATAACCATTCAATCAGCATTTTTTTTTTTTTCTTTCTATCTTCTGATTGGCTGAGGCAATGATGTATAAATGTATAGAACTTCTAGGTGTTGCAACAGATTGGCAGATAAAAATAAAATTTTTACTAAAACTGAAACATTTTATAATAAATTCATCACTTTTGGATTAATTAGTTTTTCAATTTTCTTCATTACAATTATGGAATTTTTATGTATAAATAAATCCATTCTTTTAAGAATTGAAATTGTCCTTCCTTATACTACGGCTCTGCTTGAAAATTCCTTATTTTCATGTCAACTTTGAGGCAAGCAGCATCTCATTGTATTCAACCAAGCTAAACATTAATTGGCATTGTGGGAGAATTTCAAAAGTCTGTGAGTGTCCTAGTTTAATACATCTCTATGTATTTGATGAAATTCCACTTTTACAGATCTGGGCTGTGTGGAGTTATCCCTTGATTGCCATTATCCTTGGGTCCATTTTGATCTGGAGTTGTAGTTCCTGTTCTGGGTTAAATAAATCTGTTTAAAAATTATTTGTATTTGATAGGACAGTTTGGTTTAGTTTTAACCATTGTTGGTCATTTAATGCCAAATCCTCTTTATATACGATTTGTAAATATAAGTCAAAGTTATATAGTTCCAAGTATTACTATATATCACTAAGAATTCGGGTAAACATCATTCAGTTTAAATGTCAAATAATTCTTTGACCCATAGATAGGACTCTATCAGGTGCTACCACTTTGGGACCGAGCAATGGCAATGAAGGGGTACTCTACTTTCCAAAAAGCTGTAGCATTACTGGAACCTCAGCATCAGATTGTTTAGTGTCATACCAAGGACATTCATTGGGGGAGTCTTATCCCTCTGCAGAGATGCTGCAACTGGTGTATTCTATAGTCCCAGCCAATTGGACCAATAGGACTGTGCGCAAAAGAAAATAAACCCTCTTAAGAAACAAACAAAAAATGTAAATATAAACATACATTATGAAAATAATTTCCTGGCTTTTTGACATAAAACAATTTTAGATTGGTTGACATTCTGTTTCAGTCATTCAAAAGTCTGATTTTTTTTTTTATCCTTGAAAAATTGGCGTTTAAATTCTTAGATATTTCAAGTGTTGAAGAACCGATAATTATTGATACTTTTGAGATATTCAACAATACCAAGTTGGTTAATTATTTGTTGTAAATTTTCATTTTTATAAAAGGAAGATTTTTGTTCTATCTTCTACAGCCCAAAAAGCATTTGTTGTGGCTCCACAAAGTTTTCAATGCTTGCTTAATGGACCTGAGAATAATGCACAGTGTGGATGAGAATTAATAACAGCTTAGTTACAGGAGATTTTTTTCCCTAGGCAGCACCTGCCTCCTCATTTAAGATTGGTAAAAGCCTAGTGTTAGTTATGAGGTTTCCCTGAAGGATAATGCTGATAGAATCTAAGCAATTTTTTTTTTCTTAAGGTTGACTTTACTGAAGGTTCACTTCCTGCATCGTAACCCACATTGAATTGCCCTTGTGTCATATTCTAGCCTCATGGGGAGTCAAATTCTATCCTCAGGAAGGTTTTAAGTTTTTAAAAAAGCCTTTTTGTTACCTTGGAAAAGTGAGGGCTTTTTTTTTTAAGGAGCTAAGTCTCTAGTATAAAAAAAAGCCATGTTACTGCAAGGCATAACTAATCCTAAAGAATTTAAATTTCCCTACTTCAAAAGAAAAAAATCATTAAATTATTTGATTTACTAAAATAATTATTTACATTTAATTAAACATTACTTCAGTCTGTTGATGGAGCCAAAAATATGACTTCATACTTTGCAGAACACTAAACTGCCTCCAGTGACGAGGTTCCAGTTCTGGAGCTTTTAGAAGTATGGAATCATTTTTTCATTGCAATTACTCACAGGTCCATTATAAACTGGAGTGGAAGAACATGTTTATGTGACAAATTGATATTTAAAAATGCTTACTATTAGATAGGAATACTTGAAACCATATAATTGGGTGCAAATTATTAGTATCAAACTCCAGCCTTAAATTGCTTAAAAATTTGTCCTGTGTACGATGCTAAATTGCATCTGATGGTGAGGCTCCAGATCTGGTGAGTGTGGAATACTTCTTCATTATCATTACTCTCAGATCAACTCTGACCCAGAGTGGTAGTACCTGTTAGGGTCCCATCTAAGGGTCAAATAGAACTCTTCAGTCATTTACTTGGAATTATTACTCTGGGCTATTTGAAACCCTACAGCTGTGTGCAAATTGTTTGTATTTGATAGGAATACTTGATAAATAAAATTATTACTATTAAATACCAGTACTTGAAACTGTGTGCAAACAAATTATCAATATTGAGTAGAATTATTGGTATTAGATAACAATACTTAAAACCATTTAACTATGTGCAAACAAATGAGCTCTAACAAATTGTTTAAAAATAGAATTACCTACAAACTAATTCACTAACAAATTAAGTATAAACGGAATTTGCAATTAAAAAAACTCGTGAGTTGATATGCCATAAAACACCCACCAATTTATCCAAAAAGTTGATATACTGTTAAATAAATAAAACCTAAAAATTATCCATTAGGTTTGTAGGTATTTCTTCAAACTAGACACATAGTATAACTGAATAATGTGACTTTTTATTTATAACTGACTTCCCTTAAAGAATTCTTGGGTTTCTAAAATGTCAAGGAACCAATAATTATTGACTCTTTAAAATATTGGCCAATACCAAATTGGTATTTTTCAAATGTTTTATGTGAAAGTTCTTACATGTAGAGTATTGGACTGAAAGCTAGATTCTTGATGGTTTGTACAGGGTGTCTCAAAATAGATGCAACCCATTAATATGATAATGATTTATTACTGAAACAAGTGTAATGGCGGTCATTTAGAACATGTCCTGTCAAAAATGCATCCTTTGAGCTAGAGACATCAAATCAATATTTTTTTTTAATTTGTATATCTGCTTCCAGGACATGCAATCTTTTTTTAGTTTCTTGTCTCAGTAATTAATCATTATCATATTAATGGGTTGCATCTGTTTTGAGATAGTTTTAAATGATTTTGTCTCCAAATAAGTACTGATGCAAAATATTTTTTCCTCTCTTGTCCAAGGCATTGTGATTGATGATTAATAGTGTGTTACTATTTTCAAATCTGAAACAACAAAAAAACGCATTAGTAGTAACATGGGTCCTCTGAATATTTAGGCACCCTATATTATCATTTTCTTTATCTGATATTTTAAAGCATTGTTTAAGGAGTGGGAGGCTGAACGTTTAAATGACAATGTCATATCTGCTGTTAACTTTTTTTGACAAATAGGATTCAAGCTCTGCAACACTGGAAGAAGTGTGTAAACTGCAAGGTGAACTGTGTTGAAAAATGAACCCCATTTGGTCAGATTTCATGAGAGTATCTTGGTCAGCTTATTAACTTTTTAGCTGACCCTTGTGTGTTAAAAAAATGTGAATATTTTTTTTTTTTATTTTTTTTTTTTTAAGGTTTTTATTAATACAAGTAAGGAGACTCTAGTTTTGTAATTCTAAAGTTATTCCTTCATTTTTCCACATTGATGTCGAGTGATAGTTATTGTTTGGATCCCATCTGTGGGTGAAATAGTTTTGTTTGAGATGAAGGTTAAAATGACTGAATAGCCTCAAAGCAAAGATTTTTGTAAGGTTAAAATAATTTTTTTTTCTACAAACCAATTCCAAACAATGTTAAGTTTGGTTTGGTTTAAAAGCATATCAATCTTCATGGGTTATCCAATGCCAAAGCCATCCTGCTAGAACAACAGCAAATATAGCGATGCCATTTAACCCGTAGCTGGTGAGGATAAGGGGGCTAATACCTTTCCCAAAGGTACTTGTCTGAAAGTGAACATAATAATGCAACTGGAATTTGAACTCGCTTACTACAACTCCGCAGTCCAAGGCTTTAACCATTACACCACAAGCACACACACCATGTTGAGTTTGCATCTATAGAAAAAAAAATTCCCAAAAAATTAATTTTACTTTAAAAAAAAAAAAAGTTTTCCTTATACATTGAATGACCCTTAAAGTTTGCTATATTAATAAAATGAAGTACATGTGTATTAAGAAGGAGCCATCTCCACTCTAAATGGCAATCCTCTGGAATTAGTGGACAAGTTCAAGTATCTTGGCAGCAGTGTCTCATCTACTGAAAGTGACGTCAGCATGTATCTAGCAAAGGCACGGACTACTAACAATAAGCTATCAATCATATGAAAGTCTGATCTATCTAATGAGATAAAACAGGATTTCTTTCAAGCAGCATTTGTGCCAATACTACTCTAGGGATGCACCACATTAATGCTGACAAAATGCTTAAAGAAAAGGCTTGACGGGAATTGCACAAGAATGCTAAGAGTTATATCAAACAAATCCTGAAAGCAACACTCCATGAAACGACAGCTACTTCCCTCTCTAAAACCATTCATGTCAGATTAACGAAACCTGCGGGACGCTGCTGGAGAAGCAAGGACAAACTCAGAAGTGATGTTCTCCAATGGACCCCTACACATGGACATGACAGTTTTGGTCAATCAGCAAGAACCTACTTACAATGGCTTTGTGCGGACATAGAATGTAGTTTGAAGGCCATGTTGGGAGCGATGGATGATAGGGACAGATGGAGAGGGAGAATCAAGGAGATCCATGCTAGCAGTTTGATTTGATAATATTTATATAGAGTGATCAACATCTGTGATTGAGTAGATGGTGATCTAAAGATAGTTTGTGAGGCTTGGTGACTCAGTTTCTTGTCTTGGCAATCATCAGGCCAAGTCACTAAAAGCTGTTAACTCTGTGTCTGTTATCCAAACTGCAGGTGCTTGTGGTTTAATGGATACCATCGTAGGAAATGGACATGGTAACCCAAGTTCAAAACAACACTGGGTTTCTGATAGATGATCTTCAGTGTATGTTGGATACCAATTTGTTTAGGAGCCTACAAGCAAGGATTTTTCTTGCGATGGAGAGCCGAGTGATCCTCCGATAGTTGGAGCAATCTGACTTTTCTCCCATCGACTCCCACTGCCTTGCAACTCTTCAACTGCTCTATGGCTTTGGTAATTTCTTTTACATCCAATTCTGTTTTGAATGGTTGCTGGGGATGCGGAGAACTGCTGGGTCTTGGACGACACATTTAGTGCTAAAGAGGGATTGGAATTGCTCAGACCAATGACTCAGAATGGAGCACTTGCTCATCTGCACTGTGCAAGGGACTCTGGACCTGGTGAGTCGGGCCATACACTGCCTTGTGAGGGCCTTGTAGAAGCCTCTGTAGTCACCTAGGTCTACGTATTCCTGAGTTTTCTTTGTGAGATTGGTCCACTACTCATTTTGGATCTCTCGAAGCTTGCGCTGGAAGATGCTGCAAATGAGATGGAAGACAGCCCTCCTCACAGGACATGACGGCTGAGCCAGGTGAGCTTGGTGTAATGATCTCTTCTTTGCTAGAAGTTCCTCAATCTCTTGGTTGTTCTCGTCAATCCGGTCTTTGTTCTTCTTGGTGGTAAACCCCAGAACCTCTTCAGATGTCTGCAGGATGGCTCTCTTCAGTTGATCCCAGAGTGTTTCAGGGGAAGTGTCTCCTGGGCAGTGGCTGTTTTCAAACTTGGACTTTAGGCCTGCCTGAAAGTCAGCTTTCACTTCAGCTGACTGAAGTTTGTTCAGATTGAACTTTTTCTTGAGGGGACTTCCCTTTCTCGGTTTGGGTTTGAAGTGCAGCCTAGGTTTGCAGCACACTAGGCAATGGTCATTGTAGCATTCAGCACTGGGCATCACTTTGGTGTGAATGACATCCTTGAAGTCACGCTTGTGTGCAAGGACATAGTCAATAAGGTGCCAATGTTTGGACCAAGGATGCATCCCTGTTGTTTTAAGTCTGTCCTTTTGCTGGAAGATGGTATTAGTGATGGCAAGTTGCTGCTCATTGCAAAGCTCCAGTAGCAACCGCCCGCTGTCATTGCAGTTACTGACTCCGTGCCTGCCAAGTACTCCTTTCCAGGAATCTGCATCTTGGCCCACTCTAGCATTGAAATTAACAAGAAATATCACCTCATCATCTGTAGGGGTGCTTAGGAGACAGCTGCAGAGCTCTGAGTAGAACTTGTCTTTTTCTGCTGGTTCAGCTCGAAGAGTTGGAGTGTACACACTGAAAAGCATGGCATACTGCTTATTTTTCAGAGGAGGTGCATGGACATCATGCAGTTGGAATGACCAGTTAGCAGATTTTCCAGCCTGAAATGTGCCCTCTATTGCAGGTTTCCCTGACCAGATAAGGGTGTATCTGGTGCCATACTCTTAGAGGCTGCTTTCTCCTGGGAAGTGGACCTCACTAAGGGCAGCAATGTCGACATTTAACCTGGACAGTTCCTTTGCCATTAGAGCTGAGTATTGTTCGGGTTGGTTGCTGTGAGCTGACATTCAAGCATGCGATTTTCAGTATTTTTGCACTCTTGGAGGTGGGTGTATACCTTCATTGTTTTATTATTTTGGGACCACATGAGAAAATGCCTGTTGACCATGGCAAGCTAACTGGGGGATGAAAGACAAGCTTTGGTTAGGCCACCCTTTCTAGGCCCCTCTCCTTGTGGAGCAAGCAGTGGTGTCCCTAAAAAGGGCTGCTTGGTCGTTCAAGGTGCTGCCAAGTGATGCTGTCGTCTCAGGTTAACATCAGACAACCAGTATCCTGAACAACCTGCATGCAGGATTTGGACTGCAGCCTCCAGTGACATCTTTCACTTGCTGTTACACCATTTTCCCATCACTATGATCCATCTGTCATGGCCTAGCAAGCTGAGACGGTGACAGCGAGGTCCTTGGATTGTAGGTTTTATGTCACTGTCCTTGTCCTAGATGGATTGCCTGCCAAGGCTATCGATCTCTATCTGCTCCTGGTATTTAATAGCTATTTGACCCATAGCTGGCTCCCTAAACAGATATTATCACCCCTGGGACAGGGTGAACCTGGGAGCAATGGTAATTAAGGGGTCACTCCACTGTCACCAAAACTCTGTAACTCCTGAACCAGAGCCTTACCACTGGTCACAGTTTAACAAATTACCCTAGAATCAATGGAATTAGTTCCACTTTTTGGTAATGGGAGTCATAGAGACAGTGTATGAACAAATTCGATAAAGCTGCAAGACAAGGATACCTCAGGTGGTCTTGATATGTTCTTGGATACCAACCCAAGTATTTCTATATCCCCGTGTAATGGTCATTAAGCAAGAAGATTCCTCTGGTCTTTGACAGGTTTTGTTTTTCATCCTGTTGGGTGTCTAGCCACCCTCCTCACCAGACATCTTGGTGGGGGTACCGGTTTAGTCCCAAATGACCCAACTATGAAACTGGTAGTACAGGATTACATAGTACTCGTAGCGCTATGAGCGACCTGATATACAATAATATATAGATATATATTCATGCATTTCAAAATCAAAGTACAACCTGTCATTCTGAAGCTCAATCAAAAAAATTAATGTTAACTTTTATAAACAGAATCTAACATATATATATATATATATATATATATATATATATATATATATATGTGTATATATATTTGTATATATGTATATGTGTATATATATTTGTATATATGTATATGTGTATATATATTTGTATATATGTATATATATATATATATATATTTGTATATGTGTATATATATATATATATATGTATATGTGTATATATATATATATATATATATATATATATATATTTGTATATGTGTATATATTTGTATATGTGTATATATATGTATATGTGTATATATGTATATATATATATGTATATGTATATATGTATATGTATATATGTATATGTGTATATATATATATGTATATATATATATATGTATATGTATATATATATGTATATATATATATATGTATATGTATATATATATGTATATATGTATATGTATATATATATGTGTATATGTATATATATATATATATATGTATATGTATATATATATGTATATGTATGTGTATATATATATATATATATATATATATATATATATATATATATATATATATATGTATATATATATATATATATATAAAAATAGGAGGTGCCCGTGGTGTAATGGTTATCATCATAGGAAATGGACACAGTGACACGAGTTCCAATCCTGGCTGAGACTATTTGCATTTCACGTAGCACTAATACCCTTGGGAAAGGTATGAATCCAATTATTCTCCTTCTATGGGTAAATAGTAGGGCAGAATAGGTTCTTCCGCCTTGGTGAGGCAACTAGTCTAGGAGGGGTTGGTATATATATATATATATATAAAATCTCCTTGATGATAATATAATGGAATCCTAGACAGTCTTTTGATGCGTACATGAAATAGGCTTTGAGGTAAAGTTGTGTGCAAAACAAAAATATTTTTTTGATATAACCTGTTAAAATAATACTGAATGAATGTCAAGTCATCATCAATCATCTTCCATCTGTCATTATCAACTTTTGGACATTTAATCGAATGGCATTTTCCTGTTTCCGATTGGAGTTATTTATCTGTACTGAAATTCCCCATGTTTAACTTGTTGACCTTACATCAAAACTTGCACTGATGTGCATAAATACAAATACACACTCTCATTTTTTTTGTATGGGTCATTTTTTTTTTTTTTTTTTTTTTTTTTTTATATCTTTAACATTATTGAAAACATGAGCCCAGCACCTGTGTGTGTGTGTGTCTCTTGCGGACAGTCCTGTGTGTGTTGCAGATGGTTCATTGTGTGCATGCGCACATTTCTCTTGTGGACAGTTCAGTGTGTGTGCATATCTTGCGGACAGTTCAGTGTGTTTATGTATGTCTTTCAGGCATTCCAGTGTGTGTGTGTGTGTGTGTGTCTCTTGTGGACACTCCATTGTGTGTGTTTGAAAACTATTCAATGAGTGCATGCACACATTTCTCTTGCGGACAGTTCAGTGTGTGCGTATGCACATATCTTGCGGACAGTCCAGTATGTTTGTGTATGTCTTTCAGGCAGTCCATCATGTGTGTATGTTGCAGACTGTTCAGGATGTGTACATGCACATTTCTCTGGCGGACAGTCTAGTGTGTGTGTGTTTTGTGGATAGTCCAGTATGTTTGTGTGTCTCTTTCAGACAGTTTAGTGTGTGTGTGTGTGTGTCTTTCAGGCAGTCCAGTGTGTATGTGTGTGTGTGTCTTGCAGATAGTCCAGTGTTGTTTCCCTGTCAAAACTATAAACTTATTCTCCTTTCCTTTTGAGATATCCCAAGGGCATTTTCAATCATGACAAACTAATTTGATGTCCGCAGTAAATGTGTCCATGCACAGACACACTCACTTTGCAATGCAGGATAATGGTTACCTGCACGAAAAACGTAATTAGTAAACAGATCTGATTTCAGCTGTAGTTTATTGCGTTCTTTTAGCACTATCACTCCTTAGAAAGGCATGTATCCACACCTCCCTGTATTACATATATACTAAAAAGAGACATGAGTTAGTGTATCAGTTATCAGCATTGAAAAAGGAATCAAAGTGAATTTAAATTCCATCCCTGCTGCTGATGTTCCCTTTGCATCAATGCCTTTTTGGAAAAGCAGGAACCCACCTCTCCCTGCATTCTGTAAATGCGCTTTATAAAGGTGGGAGGTAGGAGATTAAATATCACCAGAAAAAAGAAATACACAAACTAAATTTTAAAAATATTTGGAGGTTATGTTTACTTCAAACTAGTGTCCTTGGGAAAGGCATGAATCCACTTTTTCCTTAATTCTATATATATTTTAAATGGACGTATGAGATAATGTATCAGATATCAATTGACAGAAGAGAATCTGCAAATAAAGTTAAAATTCCTGCTGAATTTACTCAATTTTTACCATTTTATTAATGTTCTTAGGAAAGGCATGAACCGATTTTTCCCTCTACTCTTTGCTTGTTATCTC
>CAUZXS010002468.1:10000-105000 GCA_963585895.1 Sepioteuthis lessoniana | reverse complement strand
CGTCTGCTCCTATATATAGAGTTTAGCGAGGAAGATGCCTCTCTATGATTGGATGCATCAGGCGTTATGTCATGTCCTGTAATTTCAGCGCTCATTTTAGATGGACACTAAACCAGCTCCATGGCAAGACAAGCAGAATAAATCTCCAAAGGGGAGAGTTGAAGATATAAAATATTGAGTGTAATTGAAGATACCAGATATCATTTTCCCTCTTCATTAAACTGGTTGATAAGTTGACTTTGTATAGAGGAAGGACATTTGTATTAATTAGTTTTATTGTTCTAAAAAAAAAAAAATTGAGAGGTTACTAAAGATTTTATTAATTTGTTGTTGTTAGTGTAGAAGTTTTTTTTGAGGCTAACACAATTATAAAGGCATTTTAAAAGCTTTTTGAACATGTATAACTTTGGGGAAAATATTCACTAAATTGGTGACTGACTTCTGGTAATAAATCTGAGCACTTGTACTGGAACTTCCACACGTGATTTTTTTGATAAGACAGAAAGAAATCATTAGATAAATGGTGAGTGACTTAGTAATTTGCTTCTTAGAGTTGCTTGGGTAAATGTAATTTTGTATGCTTATGTAATGAATATTCTATCAAAGAGAGAGAGGAAGGATAACTATATTCTATCAATAATGTGAGAATTAATTTTTATTTATTGCGGACTTTTTGTCGTCATCTTGGTAGTTTTTTGTGTTGTTTCTTCTTTCACTAAGTTTCGGCCAAATTTCACCTCTGGCCTCCTTCAGGTCATTTTTACCGTGACCTCAGATAGCAATGATGAGTCTTGTAACCGTATCCCCAGTAATTACTGCCTTCCATAGTTGTTGTCTATCGCACCATGTTTTTGACCAAGTAAACCTCAGCCGGCTTGGGTAGGATTTGAAACCGCTATCTTCTGACAATCTTCTACTGGGGATACGGTTACAAGACTCATCATTCCTATCCAAGGTCATGGTAAAAATCACCTGATAAAAGGCCAGAGGTGAAATTTGGCCGAAACGTAGTGAAAGAAGAAACAACACAAAAAACTACCAAGATGAGGACAAAAAGTCCACAATAAATAAAAATTAATTCTCAGATTAAGAAGCCTCATCTCAAAATGATTCCAATTAAAGACAATCTATCAATGTTTATAATAATTTCTGACAATCCCTTTCTCCTAGATTTTTAATGGATTTCTATCTGTACAATCATTAGAAATGCAATAATATATATATATATGTTTTATAATATCCAGTCAGCGTCCGAAGACAGTGGTTTTGGATTATTCTTTTATAGAATATTTGAGGAATATCATATATATCTATGCTAGTGCTCGATGTATGGCTATTGTTAATCCCTTATTTCTTCGCAGGGATATAACAAAATTCACATTCAGAGCATAGTAATATTCTCCACAGAAATAAATTTATAATGACAACTTAACCAGGTTTGAGTTTCCATCCAACACAAACACATGCACTATATATATATATATATATATATATATATATTTATTTATTTATTTATTTATTTTTTTTTTTTTTGCCTAAATTCATGACCACTTATGATTTTTTTTTTTCCCCCCCCATAATGCTTTATTTTGGAAAATCATTAGGAATTCATTTATATTGTACATATATTTCTATCTTGTCAGTGATTCTTGCATTAATTCCTGACCACTGACAATCCCTTTCTTTCTGATTTTATTATATAGATCGAGGGCTGAATTTTTTTAGTTTATAGTGCTTCACTTTGCTCCAGCCACTGAAATGCTGTACATTGTAATATATTTCTCATCAAGTACCATTGACTTACCAGGCCATTGGCTATATGAGTTGAGTATTTACCAATGGTGCAGGAGACTGGGGTTCAATTCTAGGTCGAGTTATACCAAAGACTCAAAAAAATGGTACTTGAAGCCGCCTTGCTTAACACTCAACATTATAAAGTAAGGATCAAGAGTAAGTGGAGCAATCTAGGGAAGGAATAGCACCCTCCTCTACACCTTGGTGTAGTAGCTATTGAAAAGGGAGCTTTCAGGTCACCCCCAACTAAGGTCGCCAACTTACCATTGACTTTGTCTTAGCTATCCTAACTTAGATATATATGGCCTATTACTGATATTGAGCTCTCTTTATTTATAAATATAACAAACTAATACACACATTCATACTTTCCTTTCTTCATTACATAATGGTATAAATTTCAACAAATGGATTTTTTTTTTTTTTTTTTTTTTTTTTTTTTTTTTTTAGGGATTATATTTCACTGACATAACATACCACCATAATAAGTTGAAGTCAATTTTTAATAAACCAAATGTTTGAAAAAGTTTACAGCGTGTTGACCCTTGTTGAGTTTTTTATACTAAAGTCAGTTTGACTATTATGTTCTATCATTAAGATGTATCTTTGCAATCTTTTTAAACCAGTAAGAATTTCAAACCAAGTTACAATATTAATATTTTAAAAGCCAATGTATTAAATTTCACAATCATTTTAAACATTTTCTCCTAACAAATATCTTTGTACTATGAATGAAACTCTTACATTTACTGTGAAAGTAAATAATACAGAGATACAGTTTAGTGTTACAACTTATCACAAAAATTGATGAAAGAAACTGCGAGTAAAATCCAAAGTTTGTGAAATGAAATTCTTTGTAATGCCATTTGATTTCTTTTGCAGACTTTAACATTGATTAGGCTCAGTCATGTGTGTGTGTGTGTGTGATTGGTCTAGTGGGTAGAGTGTTCGTCAATGGTCCGGGAGACCTGGGTTCAATCCCAGGTCGCGTCATACCAAAGACTTTTAAAATGGTACTTGATACCTCCTTGCTTAACACTCAGCAATATAAGGTACGTATTGAGGGTAAAGTGGAGCAATCCAGGGAAAGGAGTAGCGCCTTGATGTATTAGCTATTGAAAAGGGAGCCTTCTGGTTGCCCTCGTCTACGGTCGCCAACAAATTATTATTATTATACCTATTCTATAATTCTGACAGTGTGAAAAAAAAACATAATACAATTTGTGAATTAAAAAGGAAAAAAATTACACAAACTGATATTTGAAGGGGAAAAAGTTCAATAAAAAAAGATATATAATTTTGAAATCTATCTGATGAGCATTAAGTGAAATAAATTTATGGAATACAATTTCTAAATTTCTTGTTTTTAACCAAAAATATATATCATCATCATCTTCCAAACGTATTGACAGTATGGATTCCTTTGACTTTCTCTTGCCATCTTTCCCTATTGTCTGTCCCTTTTGCTAAATCCAGTGTCTACATACAGTTTATAAATGTAAGTTTTTGTTAGTTGGCCAATACTGGTGTGTCCATGTGTACGAGTCCATAAAACATCGCTTATGAATTTGTCCTTACTTCACCAGCAGTGCCCAGAATGTCTTACTTGGATAGCTGTACAGCTTCAGTTTTGTAGAGTGCTGCTTCCAGTATTTTTGAATAGTTGCCATCTTGCTTTTTCTCCAGGTCTGAATGGTGCAACCATACAGTAGTACTAACACAGCCACAGCTTGGAAAATATGTGTACTATCACCAATATTGAACACTATTTATGTATATAAAAAACTACCTTATTCTTACCAAAGCCATCCGAGTAGAAGAACAGTGGTGATGCTATTTAGCCCATATCTGTTGAGATAAGGAGTTCCATACCTTTTCCCAATGGTATTTATTCAAAAGTAAATAACTAAAGTTTGAACTCTCTTATTTTGAGGCTGAAGTTTAGCACTTTTGTCATTATGCCATGGAGACTCCCCAAATCACACAGCTTTTTTTTTTTTTTTTAGCTGTGGCATAAATTGGGGCACCCAGTGTAGCTCAAACTCACTAATAATGGCAAGCTAGTCTTGCTTGGTGTAAACTCAACATTCTCTCTCTCTCTCTCCTTTTTTTTTTTTTAGCTGTGGCATAAATTGGGGCACCCAGTGTAGCTCAAACTCACTAATAATGGCAAGCTAGTCTTGCTTGGTGTAAACTCAACATTCTCTCTCTCTCTCTCTCTCTCCTTTTTTTTTTTTTAGCTGTGGCATAAATTGGGGCACCCAGTGTAGCTCAAACTCACTAATAATGGCAAGCTAGTCTTGCTTGGTGTAAACTCAACATTCTCTCTCTCTCTCTCTCTCCTTTTTTTTTTTTTAGCTGTGGCATAAATTGGGGCACCCAGTGTAGCTCAAACTCACTAATAATGGCAAGCTAGTCTTGCTTGGTGTAAACTCAACATTCTCTCTCTCTCTCTCTCTCCTTTTTTTTTTTTTAGCTGTGGCATAAATTGGGGCACCCAGTGTAGCTCAAACTCACTAATAATGGCAAGCTAGTCTTGCTTGGTGTAAACTCAACATTCTCTCTCTCTCTCTCTCTCCTTTTTTTTTTTTAGCTGTGGCATAAATTGGGGCACCCAGTGTAGCTCAAACTCACTAATAATGGCAAGCTAGTCTTGCTTGGTGTAAACTCAACATTCTCTCTCTCTCCTTTTTTTTTTTTAGCTGTGGCATAAATTGGGGCACCCAGTGTAGCTCAAACTCACTAATAATGGCAAGCTAGTCTTGCTTGGTGTAAACTCAACATTCTCTCTCACTCTCTCTCCTTTTTTTTTTTTTTAGCTGTGGCATAAATTGGGGCACCCAGTGTAGCTCAAACTCACTAATAATGGCAAGCTAGTCTTGCTTGGTGTAAACTCAACATTCTCTCTCTCTCTCTCTCTCCTTTTTTTTTTTTTTTTAGCTGTGGCATAAATTGGGGCACCCAGTGTAGCTCAAACTCACTAATAATGGCAAGCTAGTCTTGCTTGGTGTAAACTCAACATTCTCTCTCTCTCTCTCCTTTTTTTTTTTTTTAGCTGTGGCATAAATTGGGGCACCCAGTGTAGCTCAAACTCACTAATAATGGCAAGCTAGTCTTACTTGGTGTAAACTCAACATTCTCTCTCTCTCCTTTTTTTTTTTTTTTTTTTTTAAACATTATATAAAATTTACAAGTCATAAAGTCTCTGTGGATGTTCTTTATTAAGTTTTGCTTAGTGTTTCATGCAGACATTTCATTGGTTTCTTTGTTTAATGGCATATCAACCTTCATATGTTATTTAATGCCAAAACCATCCTTGCAGATGAACAGCAGCAATACTATATAATCTGTAGCTAGGAAGATCAGGGGGTTCATACCTTTTCCAAAGGGCATTAGTTCAAAAGTGAATGTAATTGCACAGCTGGAGTTTAAACTTGCTTACTTCAAAGCCAGAGTCCAGCACTTTAATCTCAAAGACTCCCTCACAGACCTTTCAATTTCTTACATGAAACCTTGTGAATTATCATCAACTAAAATGATTGTCTTATTTTCATGAATATTTCTTGTTTCCTTCCTGCATCTTTTTATTGCATCTCTCAAATTAACGATCAATATAAAGCCACAGAATTAAAATGAAAGAAATACATGTCAAAATTAATCTTAACAATTTAGCAGCTTGCTCACAGTCTGAACTCAGATTTTAGGTATAAGTAAATTGGCCAACTGTAGTAGAGGCTGACCTGAAGGCTCCCTTTTCAATAGCTACTACACTGAGGTGTAAGAGAGAGAGAGAGCACTACTCGATTGCTCCACTTGACCCTTGATCTATACCTTATAATGCTGAGTGTTAAACAAAGAGAAATCAAGTATCTTTTTTCTTTTTTTTTTCTTTTTTTTTTTTTTAAAGTCTTTGGTATGACTTAATCTGGAATTGAACCTGGTCTCCCAAACCATTGTCAAACTCTCTCTAACCATTATGCCAATGGGCCAGTGTATTCATTTTTTTTATTCAGTGTTTTTTTTCTTTTTTTCTTTTTTTCTAAATGTTTCCTTTATTTTCTAAGTGGACTCTTTTTCTGTGGATTTATACATATTAATTTTAATATATTCTTTGTCTACCTAAACATAAATCTTTTTTTTTTCTCTCATCATCTAAAAAATTTAATATAAAATACATATTATTCTTCAGGAATACTTTATGGCATAATGATTATCCTTTTGGGATATAGACTTAGTTACTTGAGTTCAAACCCTGAATAAGGCTGTTTGCATTTCACTTTGTGCTATTGCCCATTAAAAAAAAATTTGAATCTAGCTATTTTCCCTCCAGCTAAATTGTTGGACAAACTCAGCTTTTTAATCTTTGTATTGCAACCAGTCTAGGAGAAGGAAAATTCTGTATTCAAACCAGTTGTAGACATTGAGAGGGATGAGCTCTGTTAGCCTAAGATATGGTATATGAGTAGTGCCCCCATCATTATAGGGCCAGTGAGAGAGAATAAAGCTTCAGCGTTTTTTGTTGTTTTTTTTTCGTTTTTTTTTAATAGCAAAACTCACTTATTTTACACTCCTTCTCAATAATAATGATAAAAAGTTGTTTTTTTTTTTCTGAAGAAGTTAATCAAATAACAGGCAAAGAAATATACATGAATCAATTCTTTGACACCATAAATATTTGCTATTACCATAATTATTTGTATATCACATTCACACGCACACACACTCAAGTTTTGAACTAAGAAATTCTGGGAGGAAAAAATCTTTGTGTATTAGACCCACAGACTCTTTAGAATTTGTAGCAGGTAAATTTAACCAAAATTTAGCATTTGTTTTACTTTTTATTGGTTGCTATTGAATAGAATTAAGATTCTATATAGTTTACATTATGTCTTAAAACACAAAATTTACTTGGGATTTAGAGCAAATACAGACATGTTCATGGAAAAATGCAACAAGCTTATGGGAAAAATAAGCTCCAATGTGAAGAGAAAGAAAATTATAAACAAACACACATTCCAGTGGATATTTCTCTATATAACAGCATAAAACACATTCCAGTTTGGACAATAGATATGACTTTCTCTTCGTCATTCAATTCCCAATATGAAGAGGCATGTGACTTGGAAAAAAGTTATATAGTTCTTGTGTTTAATATGCACCTCAAACTTTTTGGGGCTGAAAAATGATGTTTTATACAGAAATTAATTATGTTAAGAATTTTCCACATGTAGTCAATAAGCCATATTGGCATTTATCCTTATTTGGAACGTTCATTTTTCTTTTTTTTAATCAACCATTTGTGCTGCATTGCTGGATCTCTATGCAAGTTGCTGAAGAGAAAGACAAGATTGAGAAATGACAATGAGTTCATAGAAAAAGAAAGTCAGACAGGTGGTCACAGTAAAAACCAAAAAAAAAAAACCACTCAATTTATCAGTGTTTTTTTTTAAAAAATGAATAAAAAGCAGGGAAACATGAAGCTTTTTTTTTTCATGCAGGGAAGATCTCACTATTTTATAAATCATAGCCCACTCCCAATGGGGGAGGAGTTTTTTTAGCTTTGAAATTTAAGCTCCTTACTTATCTTCTGCTGGACACTGACTGACAGACTCTTTTAAAAATCCTCCACTCTTATATGACCATTTTTCACACTTACTAGGAGAGTTCTTGTGGTTGACCCTTTTGTCGTCAGGTCACACAGGTTCACTGGGGGTGGTTTTGTTAAAGTGACCCCTTCATTCCATTTGTCTTGATTACATTTTTTTTTCTTTATTCAAATTAAGCAATCTGAGTGTTGGGGTTACCTAGGCAAATACCCCATTTATGAAGAAAGACCCAAAATAATATAAAGGTAGTGATTGATGCTAGTGGATTTCTAGTAGGTATCATAGATGATTCTTTTTGCAAGAAAACTCTTCTCACAAGAAAACTCTTCTCACCTGGCCAGCACTAGGGTCTTAAGGGTGCAGTCACATCTATTTGTCTTGATCTTGGACAACCTTTTTTGAAAAGTGGGCCACCCAAACTATGGCTTGTCATCAGGTGGATTGAAGTGTTAAAAAAATTCAATGGCTTTAGAAATAATAATAATAATAATAATAATAATAATAAAGGTCTTCTATGAAAAATTGAACTTGGTATATTATTATTATTATTGTCTGTGATTAACACATGCCATTCTCATGTTGCTGTATAGAATAATTAAAAGAAAAGAATGAATTCTTGAAAAATTAATGTAGTCAATATGAATATAGTCTATGTATCAAAGAAAAAATTAATTCTTTTCATAATCTGGGATTCAAAATTTTATTACAACTATTTTCTTTAGATTACAGGTTCATGTCTAACAACCTGAAGAATAATTTCATTTGTCACTTTTAAATTGAAAGGTAATGTTAACATGAAAATATATAATAAAAATGTGCCTGAAAGTAGTAAGATTGCTTTCTAATTCATTCATTTGATGACTATACAAATAAAAAATGAACAAATGACGACAAGACAGACAAAATCTTTCTTAGTAGATTTGATATATTAAACATCAATACAGAGAATAAAACTTGTAAACTCAAATGGTTGGTCAATGTTCCATGACCAAATATACAATTTTCAGTATTTAGTCATTTGGTAGTTGCTTCCAAAAGGTAAGAACTTTGAATTGAATGATGGACACAAGTCAGATATTTTATAACTGGACGTTGGTTGCTTGGTTGGGTTTACGGTATATCAACCTTTGTAGGTTATTTAATGCCAAATCCATTTTTATACAAATAATCAGTTCTATTTCAAACATTTCAGTTTAGCATGAGTACACAGTTTAATTGTCAAAACATTTCTATTTCCAGCTATTCAGTTTATTCAAACAGTTCAGTTTAGCATAAGTAGTTTGAATGTAAAAACAGTTCTAGTTCAAGCAATTTGGTTTAGCATTATTACACACTTTAGTTCTATTTGACCTATAGATAGGACCATATCAGATGCTACCACTCCAGGCCAGAGTGGACCTGGGAGTGAAGGCAATGAAGGGGTGCTCCGCATTTATCAAAGCTCCAGCATTACTGATTGTTTAGTGTCATATCTAGGACACTCATTGGTGGGAGGACTTACCCCTCTGCAGAGATGCCGTCTGTGTATTCTTCAGCCCCAGCCGAGTGGGAAATTTAGAACTGGAAGATTTATTTTTTTCCCAGGATGGAACACCAAGTTCCTATATATTTTAGTCATCAGACAGAAAGCCGTTTATAGCTTATACCCAAGAATGATCCAATTTTAATAATTGTTTTCCTTGTGAAATGAGGAAGGCTATTCAGGAAGCTCAATAAAACAGTTTGACCAGAACTAGGCTAGACTTTCAGAGTAATGGATAAGGCTCAAGATTCTCTAACAACGTCAAGGAAGGGAATTTGAGTAAATTTGCAGAAGACACTTTAAAAGATTTTTTTCAATATAAAAATATGGATTGGTTTCTTTCTTTCTTTCTTTCTTTAATGGCATATCAACTGTTGTAGGTTATTTAATGCCAAAGCCATTCTCCTTGAAGACCAGTAGTTGTACTATTTAACTCATAGCTGGGAGAATAAGTGGGTTCATACCTTTCCCCAAGGGTATTTGTCTGAAAGTGAACATAATAGCGCGACTGGAGTACAAACTCGCTTACTACGATTCTGCAGTCCATTGCTTTAACCATTACCCCCCCTAAAAATGGAATCAAAAATAGCTGTGTGTTATTATGATTATGAGAAAATCTTTTTGGTAATCAAGATAACATTTGCTAAAAAGAAAATGCTGGCTAAGCTGAACTTAGTTTGGCACAAGGCCAGAAGTGTGGAGCACCCAGTGAGTCGAATTTACTAAAAATGGTTTGCTTGCTGTGCCCCCATTCATTAATATATTGGCTCACTGGAAAAATGTCTTCCTTTTTCTCTTTCACTCTCTCTCTCGTTGCTTTCTTTTCATCTGTCTCTCTTTCCCTCTTCCCATCTCTATTTCACTGATCCCCACCAATCTCTCCCTCTCAGCCACCACCATTTCTCTCTTTCTTTTTATCTTTTATCTTTCTCTCTCTTATCTTTCTCTCTTCCCCCTCTCTCTTATCTTTCTCTCTCTCTTCCCCCTCTTTCTCTCTCTCACTTATCTCTCATCTTTCTCTATTCCCCCTCTTTCTCTCTTTTATCTCTCTCTTATCTTTCTCTCTCTCCCCACTTTCTCTCTCTCACTTATCTCTCTCTCTCACTTATCTCTTATCTTTCTCTCTCTCTCTATCTTTCTCTCTCTCTCTCTATCTTTCTCTCTCTATCTTTCTCTCTCTCTCTCTCTATCTTTCTCTCTCTCGCTCATCTTTCTCTCTCTCTCTCTTGCTCTTGCTCTCTTGCTCTCTCTCTCTTGCTCTCTCTCTCTCTCATCTTTTCTCTCTCTCTCTCTCTCATCTTTTCTCTCTCTCTCATCTTTTCTCTCTCTCTCTCTCTTATCTTTTCTCTCTCTCTCTCTTGCTCTTGCTCTCTCTCTCTCATCTTTTCTCTCTCTCTCTCTTATCTTTCTCTCTCTCTCTCTCTTATCTTTCTCTCTCTCTCTCTCTTGCTCTTGCTCTCTCTCTCTCTCTCATCTTTCTCTCTCTCTCTCTTGCTCTTGCTCTCTCTCTCTCATCTTTTCTCTCTCTCTCTCTCTCATCTTTCTCTCTCTCTCTCTTGCTCTCTCTCTCTCTCTCTCTCTCTCTCTCTCTCTCTCTCTCTCTCTTATCTTTCTCTCTCTCCCCACTTTCTCTCTCTCTTGCTCTTGCTCTCTCTCTCTCATCTTTTCTCTCTCTCTCTCTCATCTTTTCTCTCTCTCTCTCTCATCTTTTCTCTCTCTCTCTCTCATCTTTTCTCTCTCTCTCTCTCATCTTTCTCTCTCTCTCTCTTGCTCTCTCTCTCTCTCTCTCTCTTATCTTTCTCTCTCTACCTTTTCATTTATTTTATCTCCTTATTTACATGCACATATTTTTATATTTTCTCAAATGCAAAATTCTTTCCATACAAAATGTATGTACTGAAGCAAAAACACTTGTTGCCTCAGCCTCTTGTTGTCTGTGCACCCCCACTTTTTCTCTCTGTCACACGGCCTTAACAGAGTCATTGTGGTAGCCATGGTGATACCTTCGTTTCATGGCATTACATATACTTGTTTGTTTTTCCATATTTAGACTCGCTTAAACGCTTGCCTTCTGCAAGTCCTGTTGGCAGATCAGAATGTAGCGGGGGGGGGGTCGTTTTTCTATTAGCATTTAAATAATTGAAATAGAACTAGACACTAAGAAAACTCTTCAGTTGGACAATGAGATTTTCATCATTGTTTTCTTTTTGTGAGGGCACACGTGACTTTTAAACACAGAAAGATATTTAAAATTGTAAATATTATTTGTCGGAATAGGCGATAGCCACCAACTTTGATAGGTTTTTTTTTGTTTCTAATAATCTCTCTCTCTCTCTCTCTGGCCTTTACACAGGTGTAAACAACCTTTTCATTGTTTTTATTTTTACTTAACTTCAACTTATTGATCTGAATATGAAAATAAATAAATAAATAAAAGACTCATTATACATATAATAGCTATATCCTATTAATACTTGAATTAATTCCTGATCTTTGACAATCCCTTTCTTCCTGGTTTTTATTTCATTTCTATAATAAGATTATGAGCAATACATCATAGAAGTAAAAACAAGAACTTTTATAATACAAACTTAATCAGCAATCATCAAGTGACTTTAAAAAAAAAATCAAATTATTTGATGATTGCTCACTAAGTATACAATTTTTTACTCATGGTTCATGTATATTAATTAAAAAAAAAAAAATACTCTTGTTTACTTTATATAATAGTTCTGTCTTTTGATATTCATTTTTTTTCTATTCTTTTGACAGTTTTTTTTACACCTTTAGTTGATGATTTTTCATTGGAGTCTGAGTGACAGCAAGTCTCTAGGACGTTTCTCAGTATTCAGGCCGATCTCAACAATACTGTTGTTTGGATGGTCTCTGCTCGTCCTCTTATTTCCAAGTCCCCCTGTACCAATCCTTTAGGGACTGTACTGAGCACACCAATTACAACTGGTATCACCATCACTTCCATGTTCCATAGTTTTGTCAGTTCTCTAGCAAGGTCTAAGTATTTCATTTTTTTTTTTCACTTATTCTGTTGGTTCTCTTTTTCTTGACTATCACTCGGTCTGGTTATCTGTCTAAGATTAGATGATCTGTTTGTATCTCAAAATCCCAGAGAAGTTTGTGTGCTCCTTTTCTTGGACGGATTCTGGGTTGTGCATATTTCACTTGTTTGTATGGTCAAATTTCAATTTCTTGCGCAATTCTGTGGATCACCTTGCCCACCCAATTGTATCTAGTCTTATACTCTTTTAGCACTAATTTACTACATTTGCTTATTATATGATTGATCATTTCGTCTCTCTCACTACATAATCTACATCTGCTATTTTGTTGCATCTTATCTATTCTTGTTTTGACATAGTTAGTCCTTATGGCGTTGTTTTGTGCTACTATTAGAGATTCATTTTCCCTTTCTTAGCCATGTCCAAGTTATCATTTTTACTTTGTCCTACTGACTGTCCTGTTAGGTGGGGCTTTAGAATATACTGACTGTATCCCGCTACAGGGGATTAAGAATCCCCTTGCAAAGGTGGATCATAAGTATAACACTAAACTGCATCTGATGGTGAGAATATGGACTCACCCTTTCACGCCATTACTCCCAGTCCCATTTATGGATCTGTTTAAAAATTATTTGTATTTGATAAGAATGCTTGATACCATGTAACTGTAAATTGTACTAAGGACAGTTACTTGAAGCTATAATTGTTTACTAAGGATCATTTGTCACTTGAAACCATATAACTCTGTGCAAATAAATAAGTATTATTAAACAGAAATAATTACTTGAAACCATATAATTATTGGTATTAGATAGGAATACGCGAAACCATATAATTATTAGTATTAGATAGGAATATTTGAAACCATATAATTGTGTGCAAATTATTTGTATTAGATAGGATATCATAACTGTGTGCAAAAGAGTAACAGCTTAACAATAAACAAAATGAATGCACTTCCTTAACTTCCAGGGCTAAAATGCTTTGTTTACCTATCTAGGGTTGACATACTGTTAAAATTTTTTTTTTGTTTTTGTTTTTTTTTTGTTTGCACTAACATCAATCAACTGTTGAAGGATTAAGGGTTTTTTTTTTGGGGGGGGGTCTACATTTTGAGATGCTTTGAATTGGGTTGCTTCAATAATGATCCTCAAATGGTTGTCATCAGTCACAGAACCCCGCCCTTCAATGTTCTTGTCTGTCGCAAAATCTCTCCATTTTGTATTGTACATTTAATGATCTTCTTTTAGTCAAATAGTTCATTGATATTGCAAACAGTTTTGGATGCTTTATTTCTCATATTGAACTAATGCAATATGTTATATAATGACTTATCCACCAACTTATCAGATGATGTGACTATTCTGGTAGGAATAAATGACTGATAAAATGTCAAAGTTCAAATTATTGGCAAAAGAAAAAGAAAAAAAAAGAAACAAAAAAACTATGATCATCCTTGTGGTCGGCTGTGGACTGTCATATGTGAATTAAGATTTTCTTTTTTTTTTTTCTTTTTTTTGACGTTAGACACCAAGGAAGAAACATATGTTTTGAGGTTTAAGTAAGACTGTCCCACACTACTGGGGATGGGCTGCAATTTATAAAGGAATGACTATTCTCGATTGACTGAATAAAAAAACCACCTTGCATCTTGTTTATCTAACCAGGTGTAAAAGAACTTGTAAAATCCAATATGTGATCATATTTTTGTGTTAATTTTTTTAAAGTTCAATTTTAATTTTTTGGACACTTGAGATCAAGTGACAACCTCTTGATTGCCCCAACCTCTTTCAAGAAACCCACAATGCAACAAAAATATTTAAATTAACTTTGTTTCCATCTTAAATTAGACAGTTAGGTCACCTCACAAAGTACTGGGATGTAGATTCATTGCATATTTTTAATGAAACTTTTTCCGTCTAAATTTCTTAAATAAATTGATATTCGTGCATTTCAGTCTGCTGTTCTTGGCCTTGTTTTTCAGATTGTTTTGGCCAATGTTTTCTCTATTCTTTTTCAGGTCTTTTTTGTTATACTTGGTGATTTTTTTTTTTAAGGAATTTTAAACCAAAAATCTTTATGCATTTCATAAGGATAGACAATTTTCATTCTAATGTCTTGGAATATCTCATTAGTTATTTCACCTTTGTTATGTCACTTTCTCTTTTGTTAGAATTGGTAATCTTCAAGGAATTTCAAAGCGAAACTTTTATTCAATCAGCCCTGGTTGCTGGGTCTGTAGAATATGTTGACTGCATCTCTACAAATGGGTAACACCCCCTCACCCCTAACAAGTGTCCTGGATATGACACTAAACTGCATCTGATGGTGAGGTTTCAGTTTTGGAGTTTTGGGGAATATGGAGTACCCTTTCATTGCCATTACTCCCAGGTTCACTCTGACCTAAAGTGTTAGTACCTGTTAAGGAACCATCTATGGGTCAAATAGAACTGTTTAACCATTTAATTGTGTACAAACAAATGATTAAAACTAAACAGAATTAATTGTATTACCAATATTTGAAATCATTTAACTGTGCAAACAAAAAGGGTCTGGCTTGTTTGAAATATTACCTAATTAGCGATTTGTTTCTGAATCATATTTAATATATGTATAAACAGAATTTGGCATTAAATAACCTACAAGGGTTGATATGCCATGAAACCAAACCAACCAACCTTTTTATTTGATGCATGGTGTTTGTTTTTATTCCACTGTCTTGGAATATCTCATATCAATTAATTCACTTTCTTAGTTATTCCATTCTTTAGGATCATTTCTCCTTTCACTGGAATTAGACCTGGGATTGAACTCACAACATCCAATTTCTTGCCTAATCCTTTTGCCTGTGTAACAATAAGATTAAGTAAGACTAGTAATAAAATAATAATGAAGTGTATAGATTCAGATTGTTGTGATAAACTCTACAATAAGATGAAATAAAACTAATAAAATGATTGTGGCAGTAAAATGTGCATCAACTGAGATTGTTCAAGTAAAAGAAACAATAATAGGTTGCCTAGTCAGCCGGGGCTGTAGAATACACAGACTGCACCTCTGTGGAGGGGTAAGACCCCCCCCCAACGAGTGTCCTTGATATGACACTAAGCAATCTGATGGTGAGGTTCCAGTATTGCTGGAGCTTTGAGTAATGCGGAATACTCCTTCATTGCCACCACTCCCCGGTTCACTCTGACCCGGAGTGGTAGCACCTGATAGGATCCAATTTATGGGTTAAATAGAACTAAACTGCAAACTTATACTAAACTGAATTGTTTGAAATGGAACTGTTTTTGACATTGAAACTGTAATTACACTAAACTGAATAGTTTAACATAGAACTGTTTGGACATTTAACTGTGTGTAAAAAAATCTATACTTATAGTAAACTGAATTGGTTGAATTAGAACTTTGACTAAACTAAATAGCTTGAAATAGAAATGTTTTTGACAAACTGTGTACTTACGCTAAACTGAATTGTTTGAACTAGAACTGTTAATTTGTATAAAAATGGATTTGGCATCAAATAACCTACAATGGTTTATATGCCATAAACCCAACCAACCAACCAACAGTAATAAGAGGAAATAAAATGATAGTCATGATAAAATGTGTATCAACAGAGATTATTCAGATAAAAGCAACAATAATAAGATGAAATAAAACTAGCAATAAAGTAATAGTGATAATGAAGAATGTATCAACCTAGTGTGTTGGATAAAATAAGTAATAAAATGCTACTGAGCTTTTATTGAAAAAGAAATTGTGAAAGTATCTTGTGGTATTAGCGTTAGTAGCATAAAAATGCTATTATTAGAGGTGATTCTGTCAAAATATCCACAGCTTTGTTGGTTAAGATCATTTTACCTATGTTAGATGGCACAACAAGCTCCCATGGTATGCCTGAGATTTTGACCTTTCATCCCAAGTTAAAAATTTGTTTTAAAATCCTAGAATTTTACTTAAATGCTGACGATATTATGACAGAAGGTGTTGTAATAATAATGATAAAATAAAGAAAGCAAGATAGGATTTAAACTAGGAAGGAAAACCAACAAGAAAGAAACTTAAAAGAAATACAAAGTAAAGAAGAAAGAAACTTTTAAAAAAAAAATGGGTAAAATGAAATTATTTCCTATTTGAATTGTGAATGTACAAAAAGTAACAAATTCTTACTGAATTTTCATTCTCTCGGCTTTGTTGTTATTGTTTGGTAATTTAAATCAAGACCTTGTGATGTCCAGATTTTCATCAATGCTTGAAGGTTTTAAGCAATTTCATCATTAAATGCCTGTTCAATTTATTGTTTATTTATTCTTTTTTTTATTTTGGTTGTATAAATCTAAATAATTTTGTTTACTCCTTGTTTTTTCCTCAACTCAGATAAGAGAAAAGAAATTTGGCTTTTAATAAAGATGAAATTGCTATGAGTATTTTTTGCCTTGGGAATTGCTTTCTCTTTTTTTTTTTTTTTTTTTTTTTTTTTTTTTTTTTTTTTTTTACAATGCTTTAATGGAGTTTGAAATTGTCCAATAAAAACACATTGTTAACCGAAGTTGTGGAAAATGAAGAACAAAAACCAAAATTGTATCTGGCCTTGTGGTAGTGGTGGATAGATGGACGAATTTAATATTCATTTTTTTTATTTTTAGTTTAGTCTTTAAATTAACTTTTTAAAAACATTTAACTTTTTTTTTTTTTTCCTCTTTGTTTTGTTTGGATGAATTGAATAATCTGACAGCCAAGGGCAACAAACAGAAGAATGAAGAAAGCATATTGAAGACTGTGCTTTCATATTACTTGCATAAAATATCTGATAAAGTGAGAATTAGCTAGCTAGGGAGACTTGCAATTATTTCTGTAATGAATTTGAGCTTCACTTCTTTTGTAAACTTGTGCTGGAACAAGCTAAGTGTGTGTGTGTGTGTGTGTGTGTGTATGTGTGTGTATATATATATATATATATATATATATATATATATATATATATATACTATTCAGTTATTTACTAAGGATGATTATTATTAGTTACTTGAAACCAAACAACTGTGTGCAAAAAAAATCTGAGAAACAGTTACACAAAAAATTTAAATGTACAATGAAGATTACTTAACCTCTAGACGTAACCCGAGAAGGTTGATATGCTGTTAAAATCAATCTGCTGGGTTTGATTTTAACTTGTACTTGGTTATATGATTGAGTTGAGATATATAAAACGAGCTCGTTTGCTACATGACACATGTAATTACCCGAAAGATTTTGCCCAGTTGGCTGGTAAGGCTGTAGAATAAACCGACTGCAGCTCTGCAAAAGGGTAAGACCCCCTCCTCCCAAATGAGTGTCCTGGTATGACATTAAACAATCTGATGGTGAGGTTCCAGTGATGCTGGGGGCTTTGGGGAATGTGGAACACCCCTTCATTGCCATTGCTCCCAGGTCCACTCTGGCCTGGAATGGTAGCACCTGGTAGGGCCCTATCTATGGGTTAAATAGAACTAATGGCATACTTATTTTTATGGGGACATATCCTACCATGACCCAAAGATGGACTCGTCGAACCTAAACATATTCTCCGAGCTTAGCTTGCTCAAGGGAGACAATTTCTCATTCCTTACGAGACATTTGACAGATAGACTGCAAGCCGAGCACGGCTAGTACTTCCTGTGTATGACTTCCTTTTTCTGCTAATACAATAACGTTTACCTATCACCTGTTGTTTTGAATTGTTCTTCGAGCGGTCTTATCTGAAGACCACAACACTTATGCTAAACTGAATTGTTTGACTAAACTAAATAGTTTGAAATAGAAATGTTTTTGACAATTAAACCATACTTACATCTAAAGTGCGTGCTTATTCTAAACTGAATTATTTGAAATGGAACTATTTTTTGACATTGAAACTGTACTTACACTAAACTGATCTAATATAAAACTGTTTTGACATTTAACTGTGTAAACAATACCTGTACTTATACTAAACCGAATTAGAACTGCTTGACTAAACTGAATAGCTTGAAATAGAAATGTTTTTTAAAATTAAACTGTACTTACATTACTTATCTTAAACTGAATTGTTTGAAATAGAACTGACTGCATAAAAATGGATTTGGCATTAAATAACCTACGAAGGTTGATATGCCATAAAACCAACCAACCAGAAAGATGTTTTTTTTATCCTTTGTCACGGTTGACTAGGGAAATAAAAGCTTGTTAATACTACTGCCTGGGCAGTAATTAAGTCATTCTCTTCATCAACCATTGTGACATGACAGTTACAATAGGAGAGTAAGACTTAAACTACCAAAAAAAAAGGGTTTTTTTTTAGTATGATACTAAACTACGTCTGGCACTGAAGTTCTGGGAGTGAGGGATACCCACTTCATTACTCTCAGATCCACTCTGACCTGGAGTAGTAGCATCTGTTAGGGTCCGATCTATGGGTCAAATAGATTTGTCAAAATTATTTATATTTGATTGGAACGCTTGTTGCTATATAATTATTTGTATTAAGAATAGTTACTTAAAACTTTAATTGTTACTAAGAATTATTATTATTTACTTGAAACTATATATAACTACATGCAAACAACTATTATCAAATAGAAATAGTCACATGAAACCATATGATTGTGTATTGATTATTAGTATTTGATTGGAATACTATATATCATATAACTGGGTGCAAAAACTCTTAAGAAATATCTACACAAAAAATATATACAATGAATGTGATTCCCTAACTACAAAACATAAAATAATTCCAGACAGGTTAACATGCTATTGAAATCAACAAATCTTAAATTATTTTTTATGTGTGTGGGCTACAAAGAATTACTCCTTGTCCACATGTTTGTGTACACACAGATATATATATATATATATATAATCCTGAATAATGATATCTGAGTAGTGTGTTTGAGAAACATAATTAATTCATATATTATGTTTCAATTAAGCCGTTTCATCAGATGTTATGAAATTTTCTTCTTTTCAAAATAAAAACATAAATATAATGAAAACATATGCTGAATGTAAGTTGTTTAAGTTTGGCTGGGTTGGGTTTTATGGCATATTGGCCATTCTTGGTTATTTAATGCCAAATCCTCTTTATACATATATATTAAATATATAGGATTTGATTTGGTTGGGTTTTATGGCATATTGGCTATTGTAGATTATTTAATGCCGAATCCTCTTTATATGATTTGGTTTGGTTGGCTTTTATAGCATATCAACCATTGTTGGTTATTTAATGCTAAATCCTCTTTATACATATGTATTAACATGTTTTGTTGATAACATTTTTGAATGAGCCTAAGCTCATTCTTTTGCACACAGTTAAATAGTTCCAAGTATCACTTTTAATAAAACATCACTCATTTGTTTCCAATCAGTTAAATGATCAAACAGTTTTATTTAGTATAAGTCATTAGTTTGCACTCAATTGAAATGTCAAACAGTTCTATTTGACCCACAGATAGGACCTTACCAGGTACTATCACTCTGAGCCAGAGTGGACCTGGGAGTGATGGCAATGAACAGGTACTTAAAATTCCCCAAAGCTCCAGAATTACTGGAGCCTTAACATCAGATTGTTTTGTCATATCCTGGATACTCGTTGAGGGGGGGGTTACCTTCCTTTGCAGGGATGCAGTTAGCATATTGTATCGTCCCAGCCACCCGGGGTTAGTTGTTTTGGAGCTTTTGAAAATTATTTGTGATTCCTTATTAATACAATAAAATACAACAAAAGTTTATTAATGAAAAAGATTAGTTTTATTATTTATTGAACTGTGAAGGAAAAAGAATTTTTTTTTTCTCAAAATCGTTCTTTATTCCAGTGAGTCTTCCATTGGTTGAAGCACCTCTAAAACTTTCTTTGATTGTGTAAAACTTCACTGCAATATTTAATGTTCTTTTCCATCCTCTCTTTTATTCTTGAGATGATAAATTTTCAGTTCAGAAAAACTGGAAAAAGTCAGAGAGAATAGTTTAGACAAACAAGAAAAAGTCACACATACAGAGTAGGGGTTTAGAAAAACAGGAAAAAGTCACACACACAGTAAGAGTTTAGTGTGTAGGGAAGAAATTGCATTTGCACAATCCTGTTTTTCATCAAAAACTGCTGTTTATAAAGTATAAAAACTGACTTCCTACTTTTTATTTAAATTGATACTGACTAATCTAGAAGTTTAGATATTGTTTTGTTAAAATTGCTTTAAATCTTCAATCTCTGATTTTTTTAGATTTTTTTAAAAATTTTTTTTTTTATCATGCTTATATACACATACACACATGTAATTTTCCTTCCATCAAAAGAGACTTAAGGCAGCAGCAGCAAAATAGATAAACAATCCTAAAGAAAAAAAAAAAAAACTTCCTTGGCTGGTAAATAGAATAAATGGTCGCTAAAAATTTTCTTTTTTACATTATCTTGCCTGATTAAACTTGTTGAAAAGCAATATTCTTGTTTATTACTCTTAGCAAAATCTCTACAAGAAATTGCTGAGTTCTGCCAAACCTTCCCCTCTCTCTCTCTCTCTCTCATCATATCTATACCACTCCCAAAGATTCAGAATAACTTCTTCCCTTGTAATTCCTCTACAACAGGGTGGCACCCTGTTAGTGAATGAAAATACCCTTGGGTAGTTTGAGGAATTGAATGGCTTGATCTTTATAAGCAAGAACGTCGACAAAGGTTAATTTTTATGAGAATTAAGTAAAAAGAATAGTTCGGAAATGATTATGTAATCATATTAAATTTTCTTTGATGAAGCATTATCAATTATTATTAATTTTTGTGTTATATTTCTTTTGCTTTTTATTAAACTGGAAATTTTATCGGGTTGAATGATATTCAAATTTCTTGCATGAAACATTGCCAATTATAAATCTAAAATAATCATTGATAATTTTTTTTTTGTTTTTCTGTAACATTTTATTGAATCTCTCAAATTAACAATTAATAAAAAAAACTACAGAATTGAAATGAAAGAAATACGAGTCAAAATTAATTCTAATGATTTAGCAGCTTGTTCACAATCTGAGCTCAGAAGTAGATATGTAGACATTAGACATATCCATATGCCTTTATTTTTCTTTATTTTTTAAGTAGACTTTTGTTCTTTGTACACTTAAACCAATATAAAAAAAAATTTTCTGTTTCTTATGGCAATGACTTTTATCATGGGAAATAGACTTGGCTCCCCAAGTTTAAATCTTGAATTGGGCTATTTGTCTTTCTCATAGGGTAACTAGTAAAGTTGGCGACCTTGGTCGAGGGTGACCCGAAGGCTCCTTTTTCGATAGCTACTACACCAAGGTGTAGGGGAAGGGTGCTACTCCTTTCTCTGGATTGCTCTGCTTTACCTTTTGCGCTATACCTTATAATGCTGAGTGTTAAGCAAGGAGGCATCGAGTCCAATTTTTTTTGAGTCTTTGGTATGACTCGACTTGGAATTGAACCCTGTTCTCCTGGGCTATTGGTGAACACTCTAACTGCTAGGCCAATGGATAGGGTAAATAGTCTTGTGAAAAGTTTGAATCCAACTATTCTGCTTTCTGCGATGGTAAATAGTAGGGCAAACTGAGCTTTTTAACCTTGGCATAGCTACCAGTCTAGGAAAAGGAAAACTAATTCCTTTAGGAAATGTATAAATCCAACTATTCTCCTTCTAGCTATAGGTAAATTGGAGCGCAAACTGGGCTCTTTTAACCTTGGTATGGCAACTGGTCTACGAGTGATAATTGTAAATGAGTAACACCCTCAACAAAATTATATTATGGGACACTTGTGTGTGTGTGTATGTGATAGATATATTTTTATGATTTTATTAAGTCATGCTGAGAGTGTTGATTTCTTTGATGCTCTCTTGCCATCTGTCCCTATTGGCCATTGCTCTTAGTGGGTCCTCTACGTGGCATCCAGTATCCACACAGTAAGTTTTTGCTTGTCTGTCAACATTGATGTAGGAGAGGAGAATGTCACTTATGAGTTCATCCTTACATTCTCCAAAAGTGCCTATTATGTCTTGTTTGTCTTACAAGATGGTCTTGTGAGATGGGAGGTAAGTGGCCGTTTAGCCGCTGTCTTGTAGGAGGCTGCTTTCAGGGTTTGTTCAAAACAGCATGCAGCATTCTTGTGTAGTTCCCATCTTATTTTTTCTCTAAGCATTTCATTAAAGTCCATGTGGAATAACTATATAGTAGTACTGACACGGCAATCATTTGAAAACTTTGTTTTATTTTATTAGAGAGATCAGATTTTCATATGATTAATAGCCTGTTAATAGCTGTCCATGCCTTTCCTATGTATATATTGACATCTCCTTCTGTAGATGAGATATTGCTACCAAGGTATGTGAACTGGTCTACTTATTTCAGAGACTTGCCATTTAATGTGGGGAGTGCACCATTTTGTTTAAAACATGATCTGTTTTATCTAAGTTTACAATGCCTCTTGCTGTTGTTCCCAGGCTGTGCAGCAGATGTTCGGCCTGGGCTGGTGTATTTGTGAGAAGCACTCAATCATCTGCATAGTCTGCATCAGAAATTGTTCCCACAAGATATTGTTTGTTTCTTGCCTATTTTTAGTTTGTGACCATTTTCTTTCATTAGATATAAGTAAATAAGTAAAGTTGGCAACCGTAGTCGAGGGCTACCCGAAAGCTCCCTTTTCAATAGCTACTACACCGAGGTGTAGGGGAGGGTGCTACTCCTTTCCCTGTCATATTGCTATTCATAATATGTAATCTTGGCTGATTATAAATACAAATGCTGTTAATGTATTTCCTTGAAAGATTCCAGTGATAATATCAAAGAAATCAGTGTTGCCATTGAGTGAATAAACCATTTTACTTTTGTTTCTTTGTAGAACATCATTATAGTGTTAATTTCATTGTGGAGACCATACACTTGAAGTATATGCTCCATCTCTTCTCTGTGTATGGTGTATGCATTAGAGAAATCTCTAAATTAGTATTGCTTTGAGATTTTTTGCATATGTACCTTTGATGATTTAACAAATAGTTAGAATCAGGATCGATTTCTCCAAAATTCATTGTAATTTTTCTGAAGAATTTTCTTAATTTCAACTCAGATAGGACTTAGAAGCTGGGCATTATAAACATCAGCAGTTATGGCTGTAAGAGTTTGTTGTATAGTGGCTCGTACCACGTTACTTCCGGTATCGCGGAAGTATAAAAAATGCTTTGTCTCTTAAGCTGGGAAGACAGAGACAGAAGCAGAAAGAGGAGCAGAGAGACAGCTCTGAAAGGACATCAGTCAGAAATAAGACCAACTTTGGACGTAACACCAGCAGCGTGAGACTTATAATACTAGTCGGACTGTGCCACTTGAGTTAATAAATAAATAACTCTGTTTCACTGTGTATCCTTTCCTTACCGCAATACAACAGTTATATATATGGCCATCAAATTATGAGAAGTAATTACAAAAACTAGTTTTCAAAATGATTTGAACTCTCATCTTCACAATTTCAGCTACTGAACAACCAATGTAATGTTAATCAATTGAATTTGACTAATTGTTGTACACCTGTCACTATTAGTTGCAATAGGACTATAAGAATTATATTAAGTATTTTTTACTATTTTTAACACGTTTCATCATCATCATGTCGTGCTGGTCGCACGGATATTCCTGAGCCTCTCTCGCCACTCCTCCCTATCGTTCATCGCCCTAGGCAGGTCTTCAGGACAACATCCCGTATCCTCACATAGCTGCTGAATGTATGTTCGTGCTGGTCGTCCTGCTTTTGCATGGCCATGTGTGGGGATCCATAAGAGTACATCTCTTATGAGTTCGTCCCTGCTTCTCCAGCAGTGTCCTGCATGTCTGGTTTGTCTAACTTGAATAGTTTTTGTGATAGGAGGCAGGTGGCCGTACAGTTGGTGTCTTGTGGTGTGTTGCCGCCAGGACTTGTTCAAGATTGCTCGCAGCATTCTTGTGTAATTGCCATCTAGCTTCTTCTACAGCCGTTTTGCTAGCGTCCATGTAGTGCAGCCATATAGCAGTATCGAATTGACTGCTGCCTGGAAGAAACTGCGTTTCATTTTATCGGTTAGGTCTGATTTCCATATAATCGATAGCCTATTGATAGCTGTCCATGCTTTCGTTAACCTCGTGTCGATGTCTTTTTCGGTTGATGCGACGCTGCTTCCGAGGTAAGTGAATTTGTCTACTAGTTTAAGAGGGGTTCCGTCTAGAGTGGATATGTCCCCCGTTTGATTATAGCACATATATTCTGTTTTGTGTGCATTAACATAGAGGCCTATGCCTGCGGCTGCTCGTTCCAAACTATGCAGTAGTGTTTCGGCTTGGTCGGGTGTATTTGCCAGTATCGCTATGTCATCGGCGTAGGCGGCGTCACTAATTGTTTTTCAGGGTACCTTCTGCTTCTTTTCTTCGTCAGCTCGAAGCCATTCTCTCTGATTTTGTCAATCGATGTTCTAAGTACGTAGTCTAGACAAATGATAAAGAGGTAAGGAGCCAGCGTATCCCCTTGTAGTACTCCTGCTACAATGTCGAAGTATTCTGTGTCTCCATCTGGTGATCGTACTTTTACTGTGGTGTTTCTATAGAGAATCGTTATTGCTGCTACGGTTTCTTTAGGTATGCCGTACGCTAGTAGGATTTGTTCCATCTTTCCTCTGTAAATGGAATCAAAGTCGACAAATATTAATGTCGCTTGTAGGTTTTTTGCCCGTACACCTTCAAGGATTCTACGGATGATTAATATTTGTGAGGTCGTGGATCTATTTCTTCAGAAGCCATTTTGGTTTTTCCTAAGTATGTTGTCGATTTTGGGTTCTATTCGGTTTCGTAGTAGGGCATTGTAGATTTTGGCTGCTATGGATGTAAGTGTTATGCCTCGGTAGTTTTTGGCTAATCCGAGGTCCCCCTTTTTAGGGAAGGGGAGTATGCATCCCTTCATCCATCTATCGGATTTTGATTGTATACTATGTTGCAGTGTCGGAGCAGTATGTCATTGAATTGTCTGGTCTTCCATACTTCTGGGGGATTCTCGTCCAGCCCTGCAGCTTTCCTATCTTTAATTTTTCTGAGAACCGAGTCGAGTTCTTCTTGTGTGAACGGTCCTAGTTTAATGTCTAATTGTTTACTAATTATTCTGGTGATTGGTTCATGTGTTATTTTTGGTGGGTTTCCTTGTAGGTTTTCAAAGTGCTGTTTCCACAGTTTTATTCTTTCTTGTTGGTTTGCAGATTTCAGTTTTGCTTTGGCTGTGTTCTTTCTTCTACTGACTTCGTTTATTGTTTGCCAGGCTATCCTAGATTGTCTATCTTCCACCGAGTCTCTGATCCTATCTATCTGATTTTGAATGTATTCTGTCTGTTCCTTTATATATATGCCTGCTAATTGATATTGTGCTGTTTTTAGTTTTAAGGCATTTGTGTTTGTTGGGTTTTTTTGATTGTTTTTGGAGGAATTGGATGTATTTTCCTCTTGTTAGTTTTTTTGGTTTGTTTTTTCAGTTTACTCTTTTTTTTTTCTCCCCCATCCCCATTTCTATAAATCAAAATCAACTTGGCAGATATATTCCTAATCATTTTAAATTTGGACCATTTCATTCTGTAGGAATTTACTTTCAAGTTTCCAATGTCCGTTTTAGTCACTGAAGCTACTAAACAACTAGACACTTCTTTACCCTTGATTTTTATTTCCGATGCCTTAAATTAGATGTGTGTGTTTGGGGGGGGGCGGGGGATTACTAAGTAGTCTTAAACTCCTTAATCTAGTCATTACAATTTTCTTCTAGCACTTCAGATTCTTAAAAAAAAAACAAAACCTGACTGTACTCACCCCTGTCAAGGGGTAAAACCCACTCCTCCAAAAAAAAAAGAAGGTATATCCTGGGATTGACATTAAACTGCATCTGATGATGAGGCTTCAATTCTAAAGAATGAGAGTATGGTGTACCCCTTCTTTGCCATTACTACCAGGTCCACTTTGACCTGGAGGGGTAGTACTTGTTAGGGTCCCAACTATGAGTCAAATAGATCTGTATAAAAAAATATATATAACTGTGCAAATAAACATCTTATTAAATATAAATGATTATTTGAAACCATATGATTGCGTGCAAAATATTAGTATTTGATTGGAATACTTGAAACTATACAACTGTGTGCAAATAATTTGTGTTAAAAACAAAGAATTCAGACTATAACACTCTGCATATGGAGACGCCTTTATTGCACCCTTCTTTTTACACTCTCCCATAAACCAATATGGTCGTTTGTTTACTTCTGAGAGTATCAGGGGAGATAACTTGCATGCTTAACAATTTGTATTAAATAAGAATATTTGATATAAAAAAAATATGCAAGAAATAAACTCTTAAATAAAAAAAATGTACAATGAATATTGTTAAGCCATGCAAGTGACCTTCCCTGATACTCTCTAGAAAAGATGTTTTGCTAGGACCGGAAGTAAACAAACGGCCATATTGGTTTATGTGAGAGTGTAAGAAGGGTGTAAAAAAGGCATCTCCGTATGCAGAGTGTTATAGTCTGAGTTCTTTGTTTTTAACAAATATGATTTGCTAACCTCTTGGCATATAATAACTTTAGATGGGTTGACATACCGCTAAAATCAGTTGATCAGTTTATGTTTAATGATATGAAATAAGTTTAATTTCTGTTCTAGTTGTCAAATACTACTTTATTCAATGAGTGATTTTTATCTTGGTTTTCAATATGAGTTTTCATAGTTCACACAACTACATCCCATGGCACATCACATTATCTGAAGAATATAGTTTCAGATTGACCACTTTTTCAACTTGTTTATGTCCTTCTACAAGAATGATTTTGGCATTAAATAACCCACAAAGGTTGGTATGTGATTAAGAAACCATAGCAAATCTTTTAAATTCTTGAAACTATTAGTCCTATATTATATTCAATCATTTATAATATGCACTCCTAATTTTTAATTGCCCAGTCGGCTGGGGCTGGAGAATACACTCACTGCACCTCTGCAGAGGGGTAAGACTTCCCCCCCCCTCAAACGAGTGTCCTGGATATGACACTAAACAATCCAATGGTGAGGTTCCAGTAATGCTGGAGCTTTGGGGAATGCGGAGTACCCCTTCATTGCCATCGCTCCCAGGTCCACTCTGGCCTGGAGTGGTAGCACCTGATAAGGGTCCTATCTATGGGTTAAATAGAATTAAACCGTGCTTCTTTCACTCTATTGATTTTTGCTTTTAAACTGCGTATTTATGCTAAACTGAATTGTTTAAAATAGAACTGTTTTGACATTGGAACTGCGTACTAGTGCTGAACAGAATTGCTCAAAATAGAACTGTTTTTATGTCTAAACTGTGTACTTATGCTGAACTGAATTATCTAAAATAAAACTGTTTGACATTTAACTCTGTGCATTGCCTAGTTGGCTGGGGCTGTAGAATACATTGACTGCACCTCTACAGAGAGGTAAGACCCCCTCCCAACGAGTGTCCTTGTAAGACACCAAACAATCTGATGGTGAGGTTCCAGCAGTGCTGGAGCTTTGGGGAATGCGGAGTACCCCTTCATTACCATCGCTCCCTGGTCCACTCTGGCCCGGAGTGGTAGCACCTGATAAGGGCCCTATCTATGGGTTAAATAGAACTAACAGCATACTTATGCTAAAATGAATTGTTTTGAGTAAACTGAATAGCTTGAAATAGAAATGTTTTTGACTATTAAACCGTACTTACATTTAAACTACGTGCTTATGCTTAACTGAATTATTTGAAATAGAACTGTTTTTGACATTAAAACTGTATTTACAATTAACTGAATTATTACATATAATTGCTTGAATAGTTTGAAATAGAAATGTTTTTGACAAACTGTGTACTTATGCTAAACTGAATTGTTTTAAATAGAATAGATTATTCACATAAAAATGGATTTGGCGTTAAATAACCTAAAAAGGTTGATATGCCATAAAACCCAACAAATCAACCAACCAACCTTAACTTTTGACAACAAAATTCTGGAAAAAACATCTCGTGTAATGTTGTGCTGCCTGCACAGATCTCTTTGACCTTCTCCCACCGCCCTTCTCTATCATCCATTGCTCCTGGTAGATTTTCAAGGCTATATCCTGTATATAGGTTCTAGCTGGTTGTCCTGTTTTTGCTCATCCATGTGAAGGGGTCCACTGGAGTATGTCACTTATGAGTTTGTCCCTACTTCTCCAGCAGTGTCCCACATGTCTGGTTCGTCTAACTTGGATAGCTTTCATGATGGGTGGTAAGTGGCCATACAGCTGCTGCTTTGTGGGGGGCGCTGCCTCCAGGACTTGTTTAATATTGCTTTGCAGCATTCTTGTGTAATTGCCATCAAGCTTTTTCTCCATAAGTTTACTTAGCGCCCATGTAGTGCATCCATATAGCAGTATCAACATGACCACTGCTTGGAAAAAACTGCGTTTTATTTTATCAGTCAGGTCTGACTTCCATATGACCGATAGCCTATAGATAGCTGTCTGTGCCTTTGCTAGTCTCGTGTTGATGTAGAATTTCTAACAAGTAAATTTGATATTTTTGTGTTTTTTGTCCAGTTGATATCATCTAAAAATAAGAGATTATTATATAGTTTATACAAAGTTTTGAAAACAAAATTTACACAGCATTTAGAGCAAAGGCAAGGATATTTTCACATGAAAATATAACAAATTTTCAGTGAAAATGAATTCATGATAGGAGAAAAATTATAAACAAACAAGTATTCCAGTAGCTATTTCTTTGTAGACGTGTTCGTTAAACATTATTTAGTTTGGATAATGGATAAAACTTACTTTTGATAATGCTATCCCAAATATGGTGATGCATGTGGCGAGGGTCGGGGGGGGGAGTAAACTTAGCGACCGTAGTCAAGGGCAACCAGAAGACTCCTTTTTCGATAGCTACTACACCGAGGTGTAGGGGAGGGTGCTACTCCTTTCCCTGCATTGCTCCACTTTACCCTCGATACGTACCTTATATTGCTGAGTGTTAAGCAAGGAGGTACCATTTTTTTCAGTCTTTGGTATGACTTGACCTGAGATTGAACCCTGTTCTCCCAGGCCATTGGCAAACATACCTTTGATTTAGGGGTTGAAAAATCTAGGGAAAATGTATTATATGTAAATAATTACGCTATTTTTGTGTAATAATATATTGACATTGGTATAAAGAGAGGGGGGGTGAAGTAAAAAAGTTCTCTGAAAATTTCAAGTGCCTCATTCTTCATATGATCCAATTGGAGATACATTCCCAGCAAAAACTTATTAATATTTACTGAAGAAGTCAATTGATATTTAATCACTTTTTTTTTCTTTTTTTTTTTTTTAGCTTGGACACTCCTCTGCTAAGGATTGACATTTGGCCTGTTTAGTGAGACCCACTTGAAAGGTTTAATAATTGAGTCAACTGGTTTTTTCATTATGGCTGAAAAGGTTATTTAAGTTCCACCTGATTCTGTCATATGCTGTAGATGACTCTTGATTAAAGATTTCTTTAAATATCTCATTTTCTTTGTCCTTTGGACAGAAGATAATTTATTTGAAAGCTGATAGGTTATCTAAATAACACACACACATATATAAGGTGTGTCTGAAACAGTTTATTTCATCTCCAGCAATCAACTATATGATTTCTCCTTCAAAGTATTCTCCATTGAGTCTAATGCACTTTGCCATTCTTCTCTGTTATGCTTCTATACACTGCTGGAAGAATTCTTCTGGGATTCCCTTCATCTCTGTTGTTACAGTCCTCTTGATGGCCTCTATGCTGTTAAAAATGGTTCCATTGGGGATTCCGTTTAGTTTGGGGTAAGATCAGGTAAATAGGGATGTTTTTCCAGAACAGCAATGTTACTCTTGGCCAGGAATTGCTGGACGCTCAGCATACTAAGTCCCGCTACTTATCCCATGATAATCTTCCAAACACCGTCTTTTTTTAATGTCCAGCTGACTTGCGATCATTTGAACAGTTAACTAACAATTTCTACACCTCACTTACCTTAACTACTTGGTGTTGATCTCAATCCTGCTTGTTGAAGGTCTCCTGCTCCTGGAATCCACTTTTACCTCCTTGTAACCTTCTTTAAACTTCTTTTACCATTCAAAATCACATGTGTATGCAACATGGTGTTATCTCCATACACTTGCTAAAGCTTTTGATGGAGTTTTCCCCAACCAAACCTAAAATTTCAGGTTTATTCGTTGCTCAGTGCCCATAGCTGAATCACCTGAAGGAGATCTAAAGAAAAACAAGGGTGGGTAAATAATGCAATGGTTGCGGAAAGCTAAGACTAGTTATATATTCCCAAGGAAACATATTAGATGATTATCAGTCTGAATTTTTGTAGGAAAGCTTAATGTGCAATATTTTATGTGATTTTTCAGACTGTTATCCTCATCTTTATTGTTGTTAGTTGAAACACAATGTTTCTGTCGCTGTATCCCCCAGCCTTCCTCAGGTGTCTTTTGTTTATCTTGGCATAGAAAAGAAGATATCTCAAAGAATTGGCACATATGTTGGGCCATGTTGACCTCCTGAGTAGACCAAGCATGAAAATGAACACGATCTGGGAACCAATAATTGAAAAGGCTAAATCAAATTGTTTAAAAAAAAAAAAAATACTTTAAAAATATCAAGAACGACTGATGCAATTTGATTTTACATTTTGAATTCATCTTATGACGCTTCTTGGGAAACTTCTTGTGATGCTTCTCATACTGATAGGCATAAAAAACAATGACGTTATTTTAACATCATATTTCTTGAACGTCTTGTTTGATCAACAGTCAAACTTTTAAAATGATTTCTCAAGTTGAAACATTTCTATGCTCAGATAAACAAGGGACATCTAAGGAAGGTTGGAGGATACAGCGGCTGAAACGTTGTTACAGCTAACAACAACAAAGATAAAGACACTAGTCTAAAAAAAAATCACACAAAATATTGCATATTAGATAACACAATCTGCTTATCCCATTTTCATCCATATCTCACAGCAGAACACTCAGTCTTGTTAGTTTTTAGATAAACTCTGTATATGTATATCTTATTAAAAAAAAAAAAAATTGATAGATGAATTTTAAAAATTTAATTGAGCATTAAATTCACTTGCATCAGAGATTTGTTTCTATAACTTTTAGCCTAGTTGGCTGGGGCTGTAGAATACACTGACTGTGTCTCTGCAGAGGAGTAAAGCTCTCCCAACAAGTGTCCTGGATATGACACTAAACAATCTGATGGTAAGGCTCCAGTAATGCTGGAGTTTTGGGGAATGCAGAGTACCCCTTCATTGCCATCACTCCCAGGTCCACTCTGACCCTGAGTGGTAGCACCTGATAGTCCTGTCTATGGGGGAAATAGAACTGTTTGATATTCAAAAACTGAGTGCAAACAAATGACTTATGCTAAATTGACTTGTTAGAAATAGAACTGTTTGATATTTATTTGTAAATGACTATTGTTCAGTTGAGTTATCAATAATGCATAGCAATACTTGGAACTATTTAACTTTGTCAACTTATGTTTGCAAATCATACATATCTCATATATGTATAATGAGGATTTGGTACTAAATAACCTACAATGGTTGATATGCCATGAGACCACACCAAACCTTGTACCATGTAACCTAATATTCCTGGTCTTGTGTTACCTAGCAAGCAGTTAAGCATTTCCTTTGAGATGCTGTGAAGGAACAACAAATACTGTGAATGGATGAAACACTACTTGGATCAAAAATAATTTTTTAAAAGTTTATTTTAAAGTCGGTTATAATGACTATATAGGTTAGGATAGTGTAGACATCATCATTGGTGTTTAGTGATGGTCAATTTCTAACCTATACGATCATCAGACCATGGTTCCCTCATAATGAGTATCCTTTTAGATACTGATATATGGGGCATAATAGGAACAGTGATCTATTTCATACTGCATGTTTATGTGACTATATTGTATCAATTTATTTATTCTTATGTTTAATTTATTATTTTCTTGTCTTTTTATTTATTTTATATTATTCATTAATTTATTTTTCATTTTATTTTTTCAAATCTTTTATGAAAAACTATTTTCATAACATAATGAATAAAAAAACTAGCAAATAAAAAAAAAAATAAAAATAAAAAAAAATTAATTCTGATAGAACAAATAAATTAACAAATCCCAAAATTGATGATATATTGTCACGTAAATTAGCATGCTGTATAAACTAGATCACCCTTCCCATCATGTCCCACATAACCGTAACTAAAGGAATATCTGTCAAAATCAATCATTGGTAATAGTTTTGAAAGCTTTAAAGTTCGTGGTATTTTTTAATTAATAAAAGTGTAGATGTCATTGATAGGTATTGGCAGATATATATATATATATATATAATTATTTAAAGTAATCTTCTTGTAACCCTTTTACTAGTAATCTTTAATCCTTGTGGAGTGGATGAAGTATTTTCAGAAAATTTTCAAAATAAAGGCTATGTTAAATAAGTCAATTAATCATATATAAAAATACAAATAAAACCTGATAATTTTATCAGCAATTGTATGTCATAACATGAAAACAATAAAGCATTCACTTACAATTGTAATATTTTGTAAAACATCCTTTACAAAATGATGTCTCTTAGCAATGTTTCTCTATATCAATATTGAATTGATCAACAAGCACAAGAAAAATGCCTTTCATTGAACTATCAGGACAAAAAAAAATTACCTCTCTGTCTGTAAAAGTGGTTAAATGTAATATTAGTATTGATGGCATTCACAAAATGGACTTAATTTCAGGTTTTTATTATTGGTATTTAATATCAAATCTGAAAACACTACCATTTTGACTTTATGGATTAATATCCCAATCCTATTTTGGCTGTTATGTTCTTCACCTTTTATTAGTTTTGCTGATTAACCACTTGAAGGATGTCTCGAAAGTAATCATCATCATTATGCCATGCCGTTAGCACGGATATCCCTCACCCTCTCTCACCACTTCTCACTTCGTTCATCGCCTCCAGCAGGTCTTCAGAACTATATCACGTATCCTCACATAGCTGCTGAATGTATGTTCGAGCTGGTCCTCCTGCTTTTGCTCGGCCGTATGTTGGAGTCCATTGGAGTACATCACTTATGAGCTCATCTCTGCTTCTCCAGCAGTGTCCTGCGTGTCTGGTTTATCTAACTTGTATAGTTTTCATGATGGGAGGCAGGTGGCCGTATAGTTGGTGCTTTGTGGGGTGTTGTCGCCAGGACATGTTCAATATTGCTCGCAACATTCTTGTGTAATTGCCATCTAGCTTCTTCTTGGGCCGTTTTGTTAGCGTCCAAGTAGTGCATCCATACAGCAGTATCGACACGACTGCTGCCTGAAAGAAACTGCATTTCATTTTATCGGTCAGGTTTGATTGCCATATGATTGATAGTCTATCGATAGCTGTCCATGCCTTCGTTAGCCGCATGTCGATGTCTTTTTCGGTTGATGAGACACTGCTCCCTAGGTAGGTGAATTTGCCTCTTATTTATAAGTTTCAGTAAAAAAAATATTTTTCCCCTCAGTCATCATCATATTTACCCAACCCCTCCGCTCGGGCAGGATATGACACAAGGTCAATTTTATTAAGCAGAGTTTAACAGGTTTGAATTCAGAGTTTTCCTTCTCCTAGACTAGTTGCCTCACCAAGGCTGAAGAACCTAGTCTGTCCTACTATTTACCCATAGCTGGAGGGAGAATAATTGTATTCATACCTGTCCCAAGGGTATTAGTGCTATGTGAAATGCAATCAGTCTCGTCCAGGATTTGAACTCCCGTCGCCATGTCCATTTCCTGCGACGATGACCATTACACCACGGGCACCTCCACCTCAGTCATCATCATTGGTTATTCTATGTGAACGTCTCATTCAACACGGATGTCAATCCACAAAATGAGAAGTGCTTTAATCAATGGATCCATGCAAACTGGATCACATGGACCTCATTTTCCTGGCACCCTCATCACTGTTATGAAAAAGTGGGGAACTTCTATTCTTTTTATGAGCCTTATATCGAGGCTCTTGTTCATTGCATTGTCCCAATCAGTGACTATGTAAAAAGAAAAAATTGGGGTTTTTTTTAACTGGAATCTTGCTCTATCCAATAATGCGATTGGGTTCTTTTCATCTATTGTTGTGTCCGTGGAAATAAGTAAAGTTAGCGACCTTAGTCGAGGGTGACTCGAAGGTTCCCTTTTCAATAGCTACTACACCGAGATGTAGGGGAGGGTGCTACTCCTTTCCCTGGATTGCTCCACTTTACCCTTGATACATACCTTATATTGCTGAGTGTTCAGCAAGGAGGTATCAAGTACCATTTTTAAAGTCTCTGGTATGACGTTGACCTCGGATTGAACCCAGGTCTCCTGGACCATTTGCGAATACTCTACCCACTAGGCCAATGAGCCAGTTAACCCTGGTATAAGAGGCATTAATTTCAGAGCATCCCTTGTAAAACAACTTTGACACAATCCTAAAACATGAACTTTGATTTCTCTTGTATAAATATATAAATCAGTTAAAAGCAATAAATTTGGTAATGTCAAATCACTTATTTAATCGAGTAGACCACATTTTGATATCGGGCCATATTTAAGAGTTCCTCTCCTTATGCTTGTGAAGAGGGAAATTGCTATCAATGGCTTGTGAAACTAGAAACACTTGGCTTAATGATTGCTATTTGCTAAGTTTGTATCACTTGTGTCGATAATGATGTTGTCGTCTTTGGCCGATATGTGTGGGCCTCAAGGATCTGCATTGATGAGATTTCAACCAAACACTTTAAAAATAACTTTGCTAAATATAGAATTTGCAGGGAAGAAATGAAAATCTCTCCAATCTTTGCGCACAAATTGGTTGTGACTTTTTCCTTTGACACGTTTCTCTTATTCAGTAAATTCACTTCCTCATATTTTATTTATTTACATTTTTATATATTTTTATATTTGCTAGTTATTTTATTTTTTATACATCATTATCATATATTTTTCATTTATTCATTATTTTGAATATTATATATTTTTATATTATTTTTTCTATTTATTAACTAGTTATTTTATCATTTATTATCATTGTATATTTTCATTATTTTTTTGTGTTTTCTTGTTACTTTCTTGTATTTATTTTTGATATCATTGATATATTTAAAATTATGAGATTTAATATTTTGATTTAAACTAAATAACACATTTGCAGAAATCTCATATTTACCTGATAAATAATTTTGTAAGGTTAAAATTCAAACATAATGAGGGATGATGATTTTGTAACCATTAAGGTAGACTTATACATGAGTAAGTGTGGGTAAAATTCAAGCACAACAAGAAGGACGAAGAGCGACTCTTGGCTTTTAAAAACTGATTCTATAAATTAATGAATTTGTGATTATAAATCAAGAATTAATTAATATCTGTGATTGATTTTTATACGAGCATTTAGACATGTATATATTGTTTAATATGTATTTGAATTTCTATGATTAGATCCATTCTGCTAATTTTATGATTGAAATTTTAAAGATTTTGTTGTTATAGCAACATGATGCTTGCTTGCTTTAATTAATTTTTGCTACTTTGTATCCATGTCACATTGTTGTAACATCAGCAGAATTTCTTATTGTAACTTATGGTGACACTGACAAATGTCATACACTTGTGTGTGTGTGGGTATATATATATATATATATATATATATATATATATATATATATTAGCAGACCATAGTCAAGGGTAACCTGGAGGCTCCCTTTTCACTAGCTACAACTCTTTTCCCTGGATTGCTCCATTTACCCTTGATCCATACCTTAAAATGCCTCAAACTGAGATTGAACCCCTGTTTTATATCATTTGTATATTTTTATTATTTTTTTTGTGTTTTCTCTTTACTTTCTTGTATTTATTTTTGATATCATTGATATATTTAGAATTATGAGATTTAATATTTTGATTTAAACTAAATAACATATTTGCAGAAAGCTCCAAAGTGCTGGACTGTGGGTTCAAACTCCAGTTGAGCTATTTCGGCTACTTTCAGACTAGTGCCCTTGGGAAAGGCATGAACTCTCTCATCTCCCCAGCTAGGGATTAAATAGTATCACTGCTGTTCTTTTACAAAGATGGCTTTAGCATTAAATAACCCACAAAGGTTGATATGCCATTAAACAAATGAACCAAACATATATATATATATATATATATATATATATATATATATACTCACACACTTTATCTTCTATTTAAAGAAAATTAGAGCAATTATAATTAGTGTATTTACTTGATAATCTATGAAATAAAAACACCAACAAAACATTGATTATAAATAGACACACACACACACACACACAGACATTGCATTTTATATATAAGAATTCTTTTTCTTGATTTATCTCTGTAAAGTTTTTATTTTTTTATTTTTATTTTTTCTTTTGTTTGCTTTCTTTTCTTTGCAAATTTTATTCTGTGCTCCACTCCTCAGCATTTCCGCTCAGATTATTAACATGAATGAGCTGACTTGTCTCATTTTTCCTGCCTTTTTTTTTTCTCTCTTTCCTCTTTCCCCTTCTTTCATTCAATATATTCAATAATTTCCTATTTCTTTCTTTTCATGCTACTTTTTTACCTTCTTTCTCTTTCTCTTGTCTATTTTTTCCTTCTTCTCTCATTTTTTCCTTTTTTTTTTCCTTTTCAATTTTTTCATTCTTTGTGCTTGTTGTCTCATCTTTGTTCATTCATTGCTCATTCATTCTATTTTTCCCTTCCTTCCTTCTGTAGATTGTTTTTTTTCCCTTCTTTTCTTGTGCTTGTACTCCTGTCTTTTTTCTTCCTTCCAAGTGCTCATTCCCTGCCAGATTTTAGTCCTCTCTACCTTTCCCTTTTTCTTCATTCTCTCACCACCCCTCATTTAAAGTTTCTCTTTCCTTACACTTTCACTCTTTTTTTTTATTTTTCTCATTTTCTTTTTTCATCTTTTACCAAACCCTTTTTCCCCTTTTTATTCTCTTTTTTTTTTCTGTTTACATGTTCATTCTTTTTTCCACTAAGTTTTTTCTTTCTAATTATTCGATAATCTTTCAAAGGATGAAGGAGAAAGACACTTTAATCATATTTTTTAAATTTCTTTTACATTTCTCTCTCTCTCACTCTCAAATCCCATTTCTCTCTCTCTCTCTTAAATCCCATTTCTCTCTCTCTCTTAAATCCCATTTCTCTCTCTCAAATCCCATTTCTCTCTCTCTCTCTCTCTCTCTCTCAAATCCCATTTCTCTCTCTCTCTCTCTCTCTCTCAAATCCCATTTCTCTCTCTCTCTCTCTCAAATCCCATCTCTCTCTCTCATCCCATTTCTCTCTCTCTCTCTCTCTCTCTCAAATCCCATTTCTCTCTCTAATCCCATTTCTCTCTCTCTCTCTCTCTCTCAAATCCCATTTCTCTCTCTCTCTCTCAAATCCCATTTCTCTCTCTCTCTCTCTCTCTCAAATCCCATCTCTCTCTCTCTCTCTCTCTCAAATCCCATCTCTCTCTCTCTCTCTCTCTCTCTCTCAAATCCCATTTCTCTCAAATCCCATTTCTCTCTCTCTCTCTCTCAAATCCCATTTCTCTCTCTCTCTCTCTCTCTCTCTCTCTGAAATCCCATTTTTTTCTCTCTCTCTCTCTCTCTCTGAAATCCCATTTTTTTCTCTCTCATTTCCTTTCATCTCTCTCTCTCTCTCTCACATTATTATTATTATTCTTTGATTTCCTTTCTCCCAAATAACCAAATAACACCCCCCCTTTTTTCTTTTCTTTGACTCTGTCTCTACTAATTCCACCTGAGCACATCCCCAACCATCTCTAATCACCCCCCCACCCTCTTACTAATTCCTCCCACATTCTCTCTCTCTCTCTCTCTCTCTCTCTCTCTCTCTCTCTCTCTCTCTCTCTCATATTCCTTATTCCTGGTTGTCTCTTTGTCTAAAGACAACAGCATTTAGAACTTGAATTCTATTTTTGCCAACAACAGACAACCAACTCGATGAGTTTGGGTGAAGGAGTGGGGTGCCGGCTGAAAATAGCATTGCTAAGAAACGCTTTGGGCACTGTTTTCTGCCATTGCTGAAGAGCCTGGTACCATTAAACCAAACACTCAGAGAGAAAGAGAGAGGTTGTCACTAAATTAAGATAGAAAATCTGCTATTTATAGAATGCCATTCTCAAAGAGACAAAGGAAGAGAAAGGTCAGAGGGAGGGGAGAATAGATGGTAGGGAGGCAGGGCCAGGGTAGGGGATGGAAGAATCAATACTCTCAGATAATTTTAGAATCAGTCCTTCCTAGAAGCACCACACAGATTTTGCCTATTTTTTAGCTGAGCTCATATTGTGTAAAAACCCTTGAAAATTATAAAAAGCTAAAAAAAAACAAAACAATATATTTGTAATATACTAGCAGGGATACCTGGAAATGCCGGGTAATTCTAATTTTTAACATGATTGTACAGAAATATAAGTTTGTCATAAATGGATGACAAAAACTTTTAAACAAAGAAAAATTCAAATTAGTTTTTATATACATTTCTTGTACATAATATTTTTTTGTTCTTCCATATTAAGGTTGGGTAAAAAAATTAATTGACTGACCAACATACTCAAGGAATGTGACCAAATGAGATTTATTTTTCAAGATAGTCACCCATGTGGTCCACACATTTTTTCGATTGATTTTGCAGTGCTTGAATCCCATTGATCAAAAACGTCTTCGACAGCAGATATAACATCATTATATGAACCTTTCAGTCTACCCTCATATTTTGAAATTATGTATTTTTTAAAACTATTTACTCAAGATTTAGTATATAAACGGTTTGTTCAATAAGTACCAGCACTGAATCTGTATTAAGACAGAAATGAATGAGGAATAAAATGTTGAATTTCTTTAAAATAATCCCCTTGGAATTAACACACTTATTCCAGTGAGTTTTTCATTGATAAAAGCACTTCTGAGATTCCGCTTTTCATATGATGTGAAGTCGTGCCATTATATTGTGTTTCCGTTTTATATAAAGTCCTTTTTCAATACTCAGGAATATTATTTGTAGCATAAAAAGAAAAGAATGAGATTTAAGAACCTGATTTTTTTTTTTTTTTTTTTTAAATGAAACTGAATAAAAATATTGTAAACTGATTTACTATGACCAGAAAATCTGGCAAACCTTTGTGTGCAAGATATGGAACAACTGAATAGCTGTTTCAATCTTATTAGGTCTTATCAGTAGTGTATCGTAACACAGAATACTTCGACATTGGAGCAGGAATACTACAAGGGGACACGTACCTCTTTATCATTTGTCTAGACTACGTACTTAGAACATCAATTGACAAAATCAGAGAGAATGGCTTCGAGCTGACGAAGAAAAGAAGCAGAAGGTACCCCGCAAAAACAATTAACGACGCTGACTACGCAGCGATACTGGCAAATACACCCGACCAAGCCAAAACACTACTGCATAGTTTGGAACGAGCAGCTGCAGGCATAGGCCTCTATGTTAATGCACACAAAGCGAAATATATGTGCTATAATCAAACGGGGGACATCTCCACTCTAGATGGAACCCCTCTTAAACTAGTAGACAAATTCACTTACCTAGGAAGCAGCGTTGCATCAACCGAAAAGGACATCAACACGAGGTTAACGAAAGCATGGACAGCTATCAATAGACTATCGATTATATGGAAATCAGACCTAACCGATAAAATGAAACGCAGTTTCTTCCAGGCAGCGGTCACATCAATACTGCTATATGGGTGCACTACATGGACTCTAACAAAACGGCTGGAGAAGAAGCTAGACGGCAATTACACAAGAATGCTGCAAGCAATCTTGAACAAGTCCTGGCGGCAACACCCCACAAGACACTAACTGTACGGCCACCTGCCTCCTATCACAAAAACTATTCAGGTTAGATAAACCAGACATGCAGGACACTGCTGGAGAAGTAGGGACGAGCTCATAAGAGATGTACTCTTATGGACCCTCACACATGGCCGTGCAAAAGCAGGACAACCAGCACGAACATACATTCAGCAGCTATGTGAAGATACGGGATGTTGTCCTGAAGACCTGCCTAGGGCGATGAACGAGAGGGAGGAGTGGCGAGAGAGGGTCAGGGATATCCGTGCTGCCAGCACGACATGATTATGAGTAGTGTATACCGTGATCTCCCCCACTGCTGTCTAGTGGTTCTCTATGTTATACGCAAGTGTTTACTGGATTTTCTGGTCATAGTAATTCAATTTACAATAAAATTCTTCTATTCTACAAAAAATGTACATCTGGATAAGAGTAGATTAAGAGCAATTTTAATCTGGGGTAATTTAGGAAATGAGGCCCCTTTTAAATATAACTACCACGGTTTATATTTCAAGAAATAAACAATGAGATGCAAGACTGAAATAAGATCCTTATTCTTCTGAAGAATTCCCAGGAACCATATAACTTCCATGGGAAAATATTTATATTGTCTCCTTCTATTTTGTTGGTTGGGCTTAGAATATGTTGATTGTAACAACCCCACCCTAAAACAAAAGGTGTTTTGGGTATGCAACTAAACTGTGTTAGATAGCGAGGCTCCAGTTCAGATCTGGCTAATATGCAGTACTTCTTCAATGCCATTACTCCCAGGTCCACTCTGACTTGGAGTGGTACTATGTGTTAGGTTACCATGTATGAGTCAAATAGATCTGTTTGAAAACTATTATTTGTATTCGATTCGAATACTTGATGACATATAACTGTAAATTATTTGGATTAAGAATAGTTATTTATTAAGGATTATTATTAGTTACTTGAAGGCATTAATTTGTGTGCAAACAAATGACTATTATTAAATAGAAATAATTACTGGGAACTGTATCAAATGGGAGTAGATGAAACTATATTATTGTGTGCAAATTATTTATATTAGGAATATGTGATACCATACTACTGTGCAAAAAACATTTAAACAACTATGTAAAAAATAAACTATGAACATGATTCCCTAACATCTCTGGATAAAATAACTCTAAACAGGTTGATGTGCTGCTAAAATCAATATATCCCCCCCCACCAGACCTCTGCTCTCAGCTCTGGGTAAATAGTAGAGCAGACTGGATTCTTTAGCCTTTGTACAACCACCAGTTTAGGAGAAGGATTACTCTAAATTTAAACCAGCGGTACTCTGTTTAAAAATTGACCTTGTGTCCCATCATACCATATATAGCCTTCAACTTTGAAAATAATTTTGATGAAAGTAACAGTTTTGATGAGATTTGAATTTGGGTACTGGCTCATTAGCTTAGTGGGTCTGGGAGACCTGAGTTCAATCCCAGGTCGCATCATACCAAAGACTTTAAAAATGGCACTTGATACCTCCTTGCTTAACACTCAGCAATATAAGGTACGTATCAAGGAATTACGCCCTCTGCTGCACCTTGGTGTAGTAGCTATTGAAAAGGGAGCCTTATGGTTGCCCTCGAGTAAAGGGAGACAAATTTACTTATTCATTAGAATAAATCAGTTTCATCAATTTGATGGAGGTTCTGTGAAGCCAGAAAATTTGGCTCTTAAATTTTTTAAAAATGGTTTTATCTCCATATTTATGCTTAGTTTATTTTTCAGGGATTAAAAATAATGGAAGACATGTTTTCTTTAAATGGTGAGTCCATTTATTTTGCCAGGAGTTGTGTGTGTGAGACTTTGACTTTATATATGTGTATACACACACACACACACACACACACTTTGTTGGCTGGGCTTAGAATATGCTGACTGTATCTCAGGCAGGGGGGTAAGATACCCCTCAAAAGGGGCTGTCCTGAGTATGACATTAAACTGCATCTGATAGTGAGGCTCCAGTTCTGGACATCTAGGGTGTGTCAAGTAATTCTTCATTACTCCCAGATTCATTCTAGCCCAAGAGTGGTAGTATCTGTTAGTCCCATCTATTAGTCAAATGAATCTTTTTAAAAATTATTTGTATTTAATCAGTGTACTTGTTGTAATATAATAAATTATTTGTATTAAGAATATTCACTTAAATCTATAACTGTTCACTCAGGATTATCTTTACTTCCTTGAAACTGCAAATAAATTTGTGTTCGTATTTAAAGAAAATGTAATAGAAATTATCACACATGCAAATTGCCGCATGTCTGGTTGGCCTGTGGGGAATTATCAGGAACTGAACCTGAGACCTTCTCATAACAAATTGGAGGTTGGTTTAATTTGAATAAGACTGTTTCAGCTAATCAGAGGCAGGCTTGGGATTATAGCATGCACTACTCAAGACACACACAAATTTGGTCAGAAACTCAGAAGTCATTTTTGCCTTCTGCTTCACCTCTCCAGTTGTTGGGTCGCATTGTGGCAGACTGTTTTACTTCTGGACGGTTCTGCCGGGTGTACCTTGGCACTGGAGAGTTCCTTTGGCCTCAGGGGGCCATCCACCCAGGCTTTTATCTACTTTGGGGGGAAGTATTGCCTGGCGCCTGAGGCGCCCCTAATAAGAGTAATGCCTACAGGGCCAAAGGTATTTTTGGCTATGCCAGATGCGTGTGGGCTTCGGCCCTGCAACCGGACCCACCTTAAAAACAGCCTTGTGCCACATTTGTACACTAGTGAGGCATATGATAAATAACCAGACGTCATTTTTGTCTTCTGACTGAGTTTGTTTTGTGAACTCACCTCTCCAGTTGTTGGGTCGCATTGCAGCAAGCCGTTTTACTTCTGGACTGTTCTGCCGGGTGTGCTTTGGCACTGGAGAGTTCCTTTGGCCTCAAGGGGGCATTCCCCCAGGCTTTTACCCCCTTTGGGGGAGTATTGCCTGGCACCAAAGGTGCCCCTAATAAAGGAAATGTTGATGGGGCCAAAGGTATTTTTGGCTTTGCCAGATGTGTGTGGGCTTTAGCCCTGTGACCGGACCTGCCTTAAAAACGGCCTTGTGCCACATTCCTCCGGTGGTGGGATGGAAGTTAAATAACCAGATGTCATTTGCCTGGGGAGGTATTAACAGTCAAGTGTTTGACAGCTAAGATAGAAAGACCCTTGTTTTTGAATCACAGTAAGAATTTTAGAGAGAATAAAATTGATATGAAGGAAATGACACTAATGTCAAGTTTAGTATTTAACAGGTTAATAGTTTTAGGGGGCTTCAGTATGTAATTTTAAATGATAAGTTTTGCAGCTTTCTAGTTTGGATACTGATTTGAAAAGTTTTTAAAAAGGAATTTTATACAAAAGAAACAACTAAGAAAGGGATAGAAAAGATAGTGTTGCAAATTTTCGTACAATTTGCAGGAACTTATCTGAGAGTGTGTCCAGGAAACAAAGTTCTTTGAATTTGAGTATTTTTCTTTTCTTTTTAGTTTTATCAAAATGTTTTAGTGCTCATTTAATTTCGAGTCTTCTTTAAAGTTCTTTTCAGCAGAATTCTCGGTTGAATTTTCTTTCAGTTGTTTAACTTGGTAGAATTTCAGTAGTTGACTTTTGTTTAATTTTATTTCTTGGGAAGCTTCTTGCCTTCACAGTTTGAAATGTTTATCAGTGATTCAAGAAGCGAGTGACGAAACCCATCTGCTGGCTATTTTTTCCTACCTTCAGTTTGGTTCTGGAATTCGTACTGAGGGTCCCAATAGTAGTTCTTGACAAAAAGAAGAGGTAGCTTTTGGGTGCTGTATTGTCTGGGAATTGTTCTCCCTTTTCCACTCTGGCCAAATCAAGTGCCGCACGTGGTCAGCTTGATTTTTTTTTTTTCTTAGAAATAAATTTTTACATATTTGATGATTAATTTTAAATTTTTAAAATCCTCTTTAGAAACATCTACACCAAAAATCTGAAAATGAACAATTCCTAAACTTCTTGGCATAAAACAATCCGAGACAGGTTGACATGCCATTAAAATCAACATGTTTCTCTAATCTGTAATTTTTTAAATATTATCTGCCCTTGGAAAAAGGATTTAAAAGGAATAAATAAAAACTGTAAGATTCAAAATGTTTCATTTTGATTTGACAGACTATTTTCCTTGAATCCTCCAAACTTCTGATGTGGAATCAGCAATATTAATCATTCATTGAAGTTCTATACAAATGTGAATAAATTTTTCTAATTATAATGGCAATTTGACTGGAAATACGATGAAGGCCAGAAAATACGTGGCTGATATGTTCAAGAAAAAACATCTAAGGAAAATAAAAAAGGAATTCAAAAAACTTTGATAAAATTCAGACAAAGATTAAATGTTTATTTTGGATTTTATTTATAAAAAAAAAAAAGATTCACTATCAAAATAAGCTATTTTTTTTCTTCTTCAGTATCATAATATAATTTATTGAATATTTCTCCAATCTAATATGCTCCATAAATAAATAAAGATCCTAATCATCCCCAGATAGGCTCAGCTCCTAACAATTTTTTATTGCATAGACATTAGGGTTTTATTACTCCTTGTGGAATAAAAGGATATTATTAGGTATTGTGTCTATAACACCACAATTCTAGGTAGAAAGGTAGAAGTTGCATGTTTAAAGAAACAGAAGAATATCATTCAGATCCTATTTGCTATGAATAAATACTTGGATAAACATTGTGAATTCTTGTGATAAAACTTTCTGTGTTTCACTGTTGATGTCATGATAAATAGTTAACATTTGGCACTTAATGCTTCAGGCAAACAGACCTGCAGTTTCTAAGTCTGTCAGGTGATTTTTAGAGAGAATTAGACAATCTCTGAATATCTTAGATTCCCATAGTAACAAATGTACATATTGATATTGATGCTTCTATTTAGGAAGGAGTGAAGGATTCTAATTAGCATTTTATAGTTAACAGTGGTCCATGATGATACTGATGCTTCTATTTAGGAAGGAGTGAAGGATTCTAATTAGCATTTTATAGTTAACAGTGGTCCCTAATGATATTGATGCTTCTATTTAGGAAGGAGTGAAGGATTCTAATTAGCATTTTATAGTTAACAGTGGTCCATGATGATATTGATGCTTCTATTTAGGAAGGAGTGAAGGATTCTAATTAGCATTTTATAGTTAACAGTGGTCCCTAATGATATTGATGCTTCTATTTAGGAAGGAGTGAAGGATTCTAATTAGCATTTTATAGTTAACAGTGGTCCATGATGATATTGATGCTTCTATTTAGGAAGGAGTGAAGGATTCTAATTAGCATTTTATAGTTAACAGTGGTCCCTAATGATATTGATGCTTCTATTTAGGAAGGAGTGAAGGATTCTAATTAGCATTTTATAGTTAACTGTGGTCCATGATGATATTGATGCTTCTATTTAGGAAGGAGTGAAGGATTCTAATTAGCATTTTATAGTTAACAGTGGTCCCTAATGATATTGATGCTTCTATTTAGGAAGGAGTGAAGGATTCTAATTAGCATTTTATAGTTAACAGTGGTCCCTAATGATATTGATGCTTCTATTTAGGAAGGAGTGAAGGATTCTAATTAGCATTTTATAGTTAACAGTGGTCACTAATGATATTGATGCTTCTATTTAGGAAGGAGTGAAGGATTCTAATTAGCATTTTACAGTTAACAGTGGTCCCTAATGATATTGATGCTTCTATTTAGGAAGGAGTGAAGGATTCTAATTAGCATTTTATAGTTAATATTGGTCCATGATGATATTGATGCTTCTATTTAGGAAGGAGTGAAGGATTCTAATTAGCATTTTATAGTTAACAGTGGTCCATGATGATATTGATGCTTCTATTTAGGAAGGAGTGATGGATTCTAATTAGCATTTTATAGTTAACAGTGGTCCCTAATGATATTGATGCCTCTATTTAGGAAGGAGTGAAGGATTCTAATTAGCATTTTACAGTCAACAGTGGTCCATGATGATATTGATGCTTCTATTTAGGAAGGAGTGAAGGATTCTAATTAGCATTTTACAGTTAACAGTGGTCCATAATGATATTAATGCTTCTATTTAGAAAGAAGTGAATATTTCTCATTACAATTTCAGAGTTATATCTGTAATATTATGAAGTGTCCAACTCTGAAATGCTAATTAGAATCTTTCATTCCTTCTTAAAAATTGTTCTATCAGTTACAAAATGAACTGGAAATTGCTTTATTCTCTAAATTAGAATATTTTATATATATTGCTCTAATAAAAAAATCTTTTGATTTTTGTTTTGTTCTTTTTTTTCCCCCATGGGTCATTGTTGCATAAATACAATAATAACAAATGAATACATAAAAATTTTAATAATATGAAATCTTCAAAATATGGTTGGTCAATTTTGTTGCTAGATTCGTAAAAGCAAGGTCCGACCATTACACATTACACCTCAGTGGAACTCTGAGTGGTATTAGGATGGTAGATCTTTGTTAGCATGTCAGATTCTCACTTGTGCCTCATATTTCTTTTTATTATTGCTCTATTAGCAGAGGGATTACCCCTCCCCTCCCGCAATAAGCCTACCTGTTGGATGGCAACCTGTAATGCATGAAGATAGAATCCTGGTGGTTGATTGCCCGGTCAGCTGGGGCTGTAGAATACACTGACTGCACCTCTGCAGAGGGGTAAAACCCCCTCCAAACGAGTGTCCTAGATATGACACTAAACAATCTGATGGTGAGGTTCCAGTAGTGCTGGAGCTTTGGGGAATGTGGAGTACCCCTTCATTGCCATCGCTCCCAGGTCCACTCTGGCCTGGAGTGGTAGCACCTGATAGGGCCCTATCTATGGGTTAAATAGAACTAACAATATACTTATGCTAAAATGAATTGAGTAAACGAATAGCTTGAAATAGAAACGTTTTTGACAATTAAACCGTACTTACACTTAAACTGCGTGCTTATGCTTAACTGAATTATTTGAAATAGAACTGTTTTTTTACATTAAAACTGTATTTACACTTAACTGAATAATTACGTATAACTGCTTGAATAGTTTGAAATGGAAATGTTTTTGACAATTAAACTGTGTACTTATGCTAAACTGAACTGTTTTCAATAGAACAGATTATTTACATAAAAATGGATTAAGCATTAAATAACCTACAAAGGTTGATATGCCATAAAACCAAACCAACCAACCAACCTGGTGTTTGAGTAATCCCTGCGACACTTCATTTCCTTGGTGGTTAGAGAAGTTTAATCCAGTCAATCAACTGGTCATGTCAACCCCTAGCACACCTATATGATTAAGTCCTGACTGTATTCTACATATTATTCTTATGCCAAACAAACACCCAACCTTTTTTTTTTTTTATCTTAAAATTTCTTGAAGGCAGTAGCTGGGGGTCAACCGCATTGAGAAATACAATACTTTGACTACTGTTTATCTATAAGACAGTAGGTTTTTACTACAAAAACTTGGTATTCGTGCCGGCTGGGTGGAATTAATGACAAACATAGATTCACATTGCGCTAGACTTTCGGATCTAGTGAATCTGACCAGCCAGGTCACCTGGCATACGTGCCAAGAAACTTATCAAAGGCTAACATCGTTCACATTGCACCTAGTGACCTTATGACCAGCAAGGAACGAGTTTCGGCTCGTATGCGACCTTCCCTTTCCCTAAATCCCCATTATAAAAAAAAGACCTTACGTCAAATCCTGCTTTGTGGGATAGATATCCCCCCCCCTCCTGACACTAATATACTGGCAAATATATCCCTCGTCTCAATCAAGGTGAATTGATATCCCCAACAGAGGTTGGATTCCATCGTGGGTGCCCACAACCAGTGAATAAACGAAAACGCATATAGTAAAAAAAAAAATAATCCAGATTAAGTCTTTATGATAATGAAATAACAGAATTAGCAAAATTTATCGTAATCGAATCAGTTGAAGAAGCTCTTAGCTAAATGAAATAGCACTTGGGCTTATTCTCCCCTCTGTGAAATGTCCTCCAAAATGTGAAACTGATCCTAGTATTCGCTTTCCCAGCACTCTTCGCTGAAATAACGTGACCTCATTTCTCGTGCACGTGGTGTTTTATGCTTAGCCAGTACGTTTACTTTGAAAAACTTGGTTACACCACTCTCGCCAAGTTTCCTCGCTCGTTAAGGTGTTAGGGCCACCATATTTCGTTTCCTTTTTTCTTTTTTTTTTCTTTCTTTTCTCTCGAACCAACCACTCATTTTTCCCACTAGGCATATATGTGATCGCTTTGTCACAATTCATCTTTTCTTTTATCCTAAACAGTTCCCTTTTTACTTTTTTTTTTTTTTTTTTTTTTTTTTTTTAATCAAGAAAGGGTACAGTTAGACTAAAGAATTTGCTGAAGATTATTTTTTCAATCTCCAACAAAGCAAAAGCCTCGAACTGTGGAAAAAAAGAAAGTTTCAATCTACTTGTTGAGGTAGATAACATGTTGAAAATCTCATAAACATGAAAACCTTTACAAAGTTTCTCTATATGAAAAACTTGACACTAAAAAGGAAGTTACACCAGAGTAAATACAAAAGGGGCCTTAGAAAAGCAAGGGGCCTATGGACTAGAAAAGGATAACCATTAAAAGGGTGAAGAAATACAAACTCGCATGTATTTTGATATTTAACAAATCCATAATTGCCAAGGAAATAAAGATTGAAAAGGTAGAACAATACATCCCCATATCCTTAATGTGATTTAAATGTCAAAAGAAGGAACACCACGAGGAGATTCAACATGTGGAAGGTTTGAACCAAAAGATCCAGACTACATAGATAAAGATTGTTCCAAGAAACCAAATGCTGAAATTGCCAATAAAACCACTTTGTCTTTTAAAAAATTTGCAATATACACAAAAGAGAGAGGGAAATCATGGGGGGGGGGATATAGAAGAATACTAGAATCTTATATGAAAGTTAACACCCACACCAAGGTAGCACTGAGGGTAAGTTTGTGGGGCCAGGCCGAGGTCAGGGCAAGCTGTGTTACCGTTTTTTATCTGACTCCATTCTAAGGTTATTCTATTTTTAACCCACATTGACTTGTTGATGTAACTCCCTGAATAAGAAGGCCCAAAAAGAATTATACTAAAGAAGACAACAACTGATAGGAGATGAAGACATTTTTTAAATTTTTTCCTTTATTTCCTGGGTTCAACAACCATTCCATGGATGAGGGAATTTTCCCTGAATACAATTGAAATGGTTAAATCCCCCAGTCAAGGTGTTTAAAAATGTTAATCATTTCTTGGAATATGTGTGTCCTCATTTGGTATTTTAAAGCTTTAACAATGTGTTAGTTGCTTTTGGGAGTTTGCCCAAGTTCAGTGTCTTAGTTCGTAGTTCAATAGGTCCATTTCATAGCTTTTGTATTTTTGACATACTGTTAACCGAGACGAGTACTACAAGTGAAAGGTTAGCCCAACGTGGCACCTTAGAGTACCACGTTGGCTTCCACTAGCAGTTGAGAGATGGAGATGTTGTCAATTCACCAGTCACTGCTGAAAAGAGAATGAGCTTCCTCCTTTTATTGGGAGGTCCCTTTTTCTTTACACATGTCACTCCTTTTTCCTGTCAGAGGCCTCTGGCACTTTCTGCATATTTTAATAATTTTCTTTTTTAATTCAATTTAAAATTTTTTAAAAATTTATTTATTCCCTACAAGTTCAAACGGCAACAACAATAATAAAAGCAAAGCTCTCATTTAAAAACTTGTGCAACCAGGACCAAACGACTGGCTAAAGTTTCAGAAAAAGCTAAAAAAGAAAAGAAAAAACTCCACCCAGCTGAAAACAAAAATAAAAAAAAACTACAACAAACACCCATACCTCCACTTTCAAAATATCTCCAGAAAATTTCAAATTTACAACTAAAATAAATACCATAAAAGAAATCAAAGATCACTGATCCACTGAGAAATTTCTAAAATAAATCCAGAACCAAACTCCAAAGAAAAACATTCTAATTACCCCATCCCAACTTAAACCTCTCCCCCAACCCAACTTAAACCTCTCCCACATCCCAAGTAAGTGATACTCCACCAAAAACTGAACATGTCAAACTCTTCATCTCAATCAAGAGACTTTTCATTATCTAGAATCAAATCCACCCCCAAAAAACAATGTGATTCCCAAGGATCAAGACACAATAAAACCAAAAGTCTAAATAGATCCAAGAGTCTAGAAAGTATTTGATATTGAAATTGACAACATAGTTGCAAACCTCAAATTAGTTGATGTATATAAAAATATATATAGAATGTGCATCTGTAAAGTGAGACCAACTATGAAACCTCTGCTTGTGAGATAGTTATCTGTTAACTTTTGTCTCACACTCTAACAATTCAACTTATTTGCTTACAAATCATATATATAAAAATTGATAACAACTTAATCCAGATTTATTAAGAAGTCGACACTATAGCGTTTCGGTTCTACTGAACCATCATCAGGACCATGAGGAGTGATATTAGCGATGATAAGTCAACGATGGATGTTTAAAAATGCAAAATACAAAAACCTAGGCGAATGTTTGTATAAGAAAAAGTTGGGCGTTTAATTGGTGAATCAGTGTTTGTTGTTTTAAATTATGTCATTTGACTTATTAGGAATATTGTGTAGAATTTATGTTACGTTTGTTTATCGAGAAAGATTTCGAGTCGAGAGGAAGAAAAATAGAAAGCATAGAAATTATGATATATGTGGAAAATATTAATTAAAGATGGAATATATTGTAGCTATTTAAAATGGATCTGCTCAAGTAAGGAGAAATATTATAAAAGCCAGGACGAGTATTTAAGGAGTTAAAAAGTGAGATAGCAGCAGCTTTGAAAATTCATCTTGGACTTTTATTATGGATGTAAATACATAGTCAGATTACAATCCTTTATTTACTTTCATATATATATATATATATATATAATTACAAGATAAGTCTTCAAAACAGGACCATCTACAAAGCATATACCTTTGAAGCAAAATCGTGTACTAACTTTAGTGTTTCACTGTAACAATTTGTTTAATAACAAATATTTACCTATAAACCATATTTATAAAAAACCAAAAAAAAGATTTTGCATTCGATAACCCATAAAGGTTTATATGCCATTTAACAATAACCAAGCCAAGTGTATGTATTCAAAGAACATAGGATTTCTCAAAAGGTCATGTGACCACAAAGTATTCAAAGGATATGTCCATTTTTCAAAGGTGACAAGTAAGTAAGCAAAGTTGGAGACTGTTGTCGAGGTGTAGGGGAGGGGGCTACTCCTTTCCTTGGATTGCTCCACTTTACCCTTGAAAAATACCTTATAATGTTGAGTGTTAAGCAAGGAGGTATTAAGTACCATTTTCTTTTTTTTTTTTTTTTTTTTTTTTTTGGTCTTTGGTATGACGCAACCTGGGATTGAACCCCGGTCTCCCAGACCATTGGAGATAACAAGTAATTGTTGGTTATTTCCTGTATGCTTCAATAGATTATAACTGAAGAATTGATATATGTATACAGTAAATACAAACTTTAACATTAAATAGTGAAATGCTGTTTTTTTTTGTACTGAATGAATATTACAACAGCATTAACAACAACATCATATTTTATTGTAAATAGTTTACTAGTATTTTATTTATTTTTTTTGTTTGTTTCAGATGAGTTTGTTACTGAGTATCATAGTTTTTGAAAGATGACATTAACCAAAATAATTAATTGGATTTTAATAATTTCTATTTTCATTAATCATTATTATTATAAGTTCTGATTGGTCATTCTTTGGGTATTTTTTTCAAATCTCAAGATAAATGTGTATATAAAGTTCACTAACAGCTTTTGGTTGGTTGTATTATATGGTATATTCATCAACTCCTCCACTCAGGCAGGATATGACATAAGGTCAATTTTTAAGTGGAGTTTAACAGGTTCGAATTCAGAGTTTTCCTCCTTCTAGACTAGTTGCTTCACCAAGGCTGAAGAACCCAGTCTGCCCTACTATTTACCCATAGCTGGAGGGTGAATAATTGGAGTCATACCTTTCCCAAGGGTATTAGTGCTATGTGAAATGCAATTAGCCTGGTCCAGGATTTGAACTCATGTTGCCATCTCCATTTCCTATGACAATAACCATTACACCACGGGCACCATGGTATATCAACCCTTAGGGGTTATTTAATGCCAAATCCTCTCTATACACATGATTTGTCAGCAAATAGTTTGTAGATAACACTTTAAAATGAGCCAAAGCTGATTTGTTTGCACATAGATGGTTTCAAGTATTGCTATTCAAGACTAATAATTCTATTTGATGCATAAATGGGTCCCTACCAGGTCAGAGTAGACCTGGGAGTAATGGCAATGAAAGGTATTTCACATTTCCCAAAGCTCCAGGACACTTTTGGGGGGATGTTTTTCTTTTCTGCCGTGATGCAGTCAGCATAGTCTAAGCCCAGCCGACAAGATGTGGGTGTGTATAAAATCAAACATGAATAGATAATTCTATGGCCCCAGAAGATTGGACTGTCACTAACAGAGGTGGTAACACTTGAGGAAGGGGAGGTAAAAGAATATTTTAATAAAATAATTTTTATATATATTTCAGCCTGATTCTATAGATGCCTTAACAGAAAGTCTGACTTCATGTTCTGCTATTTATATGATGAAAAAAAAAATACTTCATACCAAAGTTTCAATTTCACTTGGACTCGAAATGGTATGACTCCAAATGAACTTGAAAGTAAAATTGATATTCCAGCAAAAATTTAGATCTCAAAGACCTTCTCTTTGGCAATGATCCTGGGACACACAAATGTACAAATACATGACCATTGATATAATCATATTTACCAACTCCTCCGCTCGGGCAGGATATGACACAAGGTCGATTTTTAAGCGGAGTTTAATAGGTTTGAATTCAGAGTTTTCCTTCTCCTAGACTAGTTGCCTCACCAAGGCTGAAGAACCTAGTCTGTCCTCCTATTTACCCATAGCTGGAGGGAGAATAATTGGATTCATACCTTTCCTAAGGGTATTAGTGCTATGTGAAATGCATTCAGTCTCGTCCAGGATTTGAACTCGTGTCGCCGTGTCCAAATCCTGTGATGATAACCATTACACCATGGGCACCTCCTTAACCATTGATATAATTGGCGATGTTTGTTGAAACTTCATGGCTATACAGAATGGTGTAATGGTTATTGTCGCAGGAATTGGACACAGCGACACAAGTTCAAATCCTGGACTGATTTGCATTTCACATAGCACTAATACCCTTGGGAAAGGTATGAATCCAATTATTCTCCCTCCAGCTATGGGCAAATAGTAGGGTGGACTACGTTCTTCAGCCTTGGTGAGGCAACTAGTCTAGGAGAAGGAAAACTCTGAATTCAAACCTGTTAAACTCCACTTAAAAAATTGACCTTGTGTCATATCCTGCCTGAGCGGAGGGGTTGGGTAAATATGATACAGAATGTCTGATTGGGTGTGATGGTTACGTGATGGGTCATTTAGATGAATAAACAATGTTGAAATGCTAAGTGTAAATTTAGATATTTTTCTTAAAGATGACTTTTGATCTTGAAATGAAGACTTTCATTTAGATTTAAAAGAACTGGATATTATTCGTTTTTAATTGGCCTCAGTTTTAAATGAGGCTTCTTAATCTGAGAATTAAATTTTTATTATTTTTTTTTTTTTTTTTATTTATTGCGGACTTTTTGTCCTCATCATGGTAGTTTTTGTTTTGTTTCTTCTTCACAACGTTTCGGCCAAATTTCACCTCTGGCCTTCTTCAGGTGATTAACCGCGACCTCGGATAGGAATGCTGAGTCTTGTAACCGTATCCCCAGTAATTACTGCCTTCCATAATTGTTGTCTATCGCACCACGTTTTTTTGACCAAGTAAACCTCTGGCCGGCTTGGGTAGGAACTGAAACCGCTATCTTCTGAAAATGCTCACCTGGAACAGTAGAGACTCAACGTCTCTATCCGCTGCGCCAAGGTCGTGGTTAATCACCTGAAGAAGGCCAGAGGTGAAATTTGGCTGAAACGTTGTGAAGAAGAAACAATACAAAAACTACCAAGATGAGGACAAAAAGTTTGCAATAAATTTAAAAAAAAAAAAAAAATTTAATTCTTGGATATTAATCGATGAACAAAAACTGTAACAAACTATCTTTTATTTTATTTCTGTGCTTTATATTGATGGTTACTAGTGATGGGTCATTTAGATGAATGAACAATATTGAAATGCTAAGTGTAAATTTAGATATTTTTCTTAAAGATGACTTTTGTTCTTGAAATGAAGACTTTCATTTAAATTTAAAAGAACTGGATATTAATCAATGAACAAAAACTGTAGCAAACTATCTGAAGTTTTGTGCTGCTGTTGAGTTAATTCTTCTAGCTTTTCAAAGTTTGTATATGATGGAATCTTGATTTAGGTATGTGCACTATTTACTAAGCAAACAGAAAAGCATTTTGAATATAGAACACATTGCACACCAACTACCACAATACTACCAACCACACCAAGTACTTTCCACAGCTTGAACTGTTTCAGTCACGCAATATACAAATGGCAAATTTGTAAGTATCAAAATATTGCAGAATTTTTGACTTGCCTTTATGGAATTGGATTACAAGACTTATTCCAGTAATATTGGTTGATTGAAGTACAAATGAATATTAAATATAAAATGGAATACTTTGAATATTGGTCATGAAGATCCAATTATACTGAATTGTATTTGTAAAATACAGTCCATCTACAAACCATATGTACTTATAGTATTTTGTTATTTTTCTCTTTGTTTTCTGCCTTTTTACTTTTCAGATGTGGCTCATTCTACAGATGCATTCTTTATAAAAACAAGAAGGTTGGCCTATAAACTTTGTTGTATTCATGACAGATGCATTTTCCATTTGTTACTTCATCATATTTTACTGTCTTGTTTGCAACAGGCAAATATTTTGTGGGGCTGGGGAAAGAGGGCTTATTTTAGGATTTTCTGAAAGTTACGCCTGCTCTTTGTATCACAGACAGCCTTGTCAGTGGGACTTAGAATATGCTGACAGTATCCCCTCCCCACTGCAAGGGTGTAACATCCTCTTCAAGGGGTTCCTGGGTATGAGACTAAACTGCATCTGATGGTGAGGCTCTAGTTCTGGAGCTCAAGAGCATATGGCATACCCCTTCATTGGATTACTCCTGGGTCCACTCTGACCTGGGGTGGAAGTACCTGTTAGTCTCATCAATGAATTAGATAAATCCATTTAAAAATTATTAGTATGACATAGGAATACTTGATAAAATAATTTACAGTTATATTGTACTGAGAATAAATACTTGAAGTTATAGTTGTTTATTAAAGACTATTATTATTATTATTAGTTACTTAAAACCATATGACTGCATGCAAACAAATGACTATTATTAAATAGAAATGATTACTTGAAACCATATAATTATTAGTATGTAATAAAAATACTTGATATCATATAAACATGTACAAAAACTATCTGCATAAAAAATGTGAATAAATGAACGATGGATATAATTCCCTAACCTCTTGGCATAAAATAACCCCAGACAGGTTGATTGACATTAAAATCAACCATGCTAGATATCCTTTATGGAAAATATTATCTGGCTCATTGGTCAAGTGGGTAGAGTGTTCGCCAATGGTCCAGGAGACCTGGGTTCAATCCCAGGTCGCTTCATACCAAAGACTTTAAAAATAGTACTTGATACCTCCTTGCTTAACACTCAGCAATATAAGGTACGTATCGAGGGTAAAGTGGAGCAATCCAGTGTAGTAGCTATTGAAAAGGTAGCCTTCTGGTCGCCCTCGACTATGGTCTCCAAAGTTACTTACGACAAAAGTGTTTAATTAAGTGCATAACGGAAAGGGGACACAGCTCAAATGATTCCATTTCTTGAGATGATATCTGTTAGACCTCAAACACTTCATTGATGCAAATGCAGTAGCTGCCATATTCAGTAGATCTAGTTCCATTGGATTTTTTTTTCTGTTTGTTTGTTTTTTAAATTAGAAATCAAGGGAAGTTCCTGTGGTATATTGACTGATGTACTGGACTGTCACTACTGTTCTTCTTCTCCAAGGATGGCTTTGGCATTAAATAATCCAAACATTAAGCACAAAAGCTAAACCAAACCTAAGTTTAAAATTTATCTCTAGGGTAAGACCTGAGGATGTGGAGGACATATCAAAAAAAAGTTTTGGAGGTCCTCCAACCAATAGAAAATTCACTGGATTAAGTATGGTTAATCCTAAGAAAATTAATGTTTTATTCATTTCTTTCTTGGTGAATACAATTTAAGTTTTTATACTTTTTGAACATACCCTCTGTGTGTGTGTGTATATATATATATATATATATATAAAGTTGGCGACCATAGTCGAGGGCAACCTGAAGACTCCCTTTCAATAGCTTCTATGCTGAAGTGTAGGGGAGGGTGCTACTCCTTTCCCAGGATTGCTCCTCAGTACCTTATAATGCCGAATGTTAAGCAAGGAGGTATCAAGTCCCTTTTTTTTTCTTTTCTTTTTTTTTTTTTTTTTTTTTTTTTTGAGTCTTTGGTATGACTCATCCTGGGATTGAACCCTGGTCTCCTGGACACTCGACCCACAAGGCTCATGGACTGGGGTGTGTGTGTGTGTGTATATATATATATATCTTCATCTTCTTAAAAAGGAAGAGTTTAGTATTAATAATGGACACTTTACATTGAAGTCAAAAAATATTTGTAAAAGAAAAATCAGTATATTCTTGACCTCACCAGTGGGTTTAAACTCTCTGTTTATTTGAGGGACAGCTTGAAAAGTTCATAGACTGACCAAGATATTTTCATGGAATGTGACCAAATGAGGATTATTTTTCAACATTGTCCCCCTTGTGGATCACACACTTTTTCCATTGGTGTTGCAGTACTTGGATTTCATTGGTAAAAAAGTTCATCAAGAGCAGATATGCCATCATATAAATATTTCAACAGACCCTTGAGTGTGTGTGTGTGTGTGTGTGTGTGTGTGAGCATGTATATATATATATATATATACACACACATACACATGTGAAAAATGGAAATTAATCAAATCAATAGCAAATCACTAACAAATCATTGAAAAATAAATGTCACTAAATTGTATCGGATTGTGAGGCTCGATTTCTGGAGCTGTTGGTAGTGCAAAGCAATCTCTTCATTTTCATTAGTCTAACTCTCTGGCCCAAAGTGAAAGTACCTGTTTGGGTTACATCTATGGGTCCAATAGGTCTGTTTGGTTGGTTGGTTTTTATGGCATATCAACCTTTGTAGGTTATTTAACACCAAATTCTGTCAATGAATACTTAGTAGTTAAAATTTTCTATAAGCAGGATTTCACTTGTTTGCACATGATTAATCAGTTTTAATTCATCATATTTTTTTGTACAACCCTGTTTCTCACAAGAAGGACAGAACGTCAACTATTTTGATGTTTTCGAACAATTCGGTTAAACTAGTCACTTTGAAAAATCGCTTTCTGATGGCAGCGAAAGCTCTGCATTCTATAAGAATGTGTTTAACCGTGCAAGTTGTCTGACACATCAAACACTGTGGTTGTGGTTCCTGTTTCAGTATGAAAGCGTGATTAAGCCTTGTATGACCAATGCACAATCGGGATATAATGACTTGTTTTTTTTCCCAATGCTCTAAAAGCTGGTCTCCATTCTCCCAGGTCTGTTTGAAAATTGTTAGTATTGTATTGGAATACTTGAAACAATTGATTATTATTAAATATGAATAGTCATGTGAAACCTGTTAGCAAATCATTCTATTGATCTTGAACACTTTAAACTGAAGTCAACAAACAATTGTAAATAGAAAAAAAAAAAGGAAAATAAATAATTGTAAATTTTTACTTTGCTTAAATAATTTCTAAAAGTGTGAAATGTTTTTTTTTTTTTTTTTTTTTTATAGAAGTTTATCCTATAATACTGGTTGAATGTGTGATGGAAATTATCTACTAAGTTAGATTAACCAATAGTCGATAAATGAATTAGTGAATGTTAAAAGAGCAACAGCAAAAAGAAATAGACATTTGTACCATTGTTTAAATCTTTCCTAATGGTGAGGCTAAGAATACACGGATTGCATCTCCTAAATAGGGGTAACACTCCCCTCTGAAAAAAGGATGTGTTTGGTATGACACAGCATCTAGTGGTTAGGCTCCATATCTACACCTTTGGGGAGTATGGAATCACCTCTTTGTTATCATTACTCCCAAGTCTACTAGAGGTTCACTTTTCATATTGGTTATCACCATAGGAAATGAAATTGGTGACTCAAATTCAATTTGCTCTAATGCCCTTGGGAAAGGCATGAATCCATCTCCTCTTCCTCCAGTTATAGGTAAATAGTAGGTCAGCCTCGGTTCTTTAGACTTTGAAAAACAACCAACCTGGGAGAAAAAAAACTAAATTCAAACCAGCTGTACTCAGCTTAAAAATAACCTTGTCACATCCTACTTTTGGTGGAGTGGTTGGGTAAATACGTATTCCAGTTCCACTTTGACTTGGAGTGATAGTACTTGCTAGAGTCTTATCTGTGGATTAAATGAAATGTTTACTGTATAAAATAATTGAAGATTCGGTTTTGTACGGTATATGATTTGAGCCTATAATTGTTAAACTGACTTTGGCTTAAAATAACCCAGCAAGGATTGACATGCCATTAAAACAATGAACACCGTTTAAGTCGGTTTACTTATATCAGCAGCAAATGATGAAAGTACCTATTTAAGAATTCCGAACATTCCTCATTAACACCAACATTTTCCGACTTTCAACCACTATCCAGCATTTATGTTCTTGTTGATAACCATTGTTGACTGGTACATTGTTTGGGCTAGTTATTCATCGTATATGTAGAATAGAAGATTACTTACCCTGTGTGGCAAAGCAAGCATGTATATGCCTGGCGTGCAAAATGAGTGGTGGGCTCGAGAAAGAAAAAAGAAACATGGCCCCCTAACACCTCAATTTAAGATAAAACCTGGTCTTAAGCGAGGAAAATTTGCGAAAGTGACGTATGTAAATTTTTTTAAAATTACAACACCGGTGACAAGAGAACTTGCATACGAAGGCTTTTGTGAAGTCGACAAATATATAGAGAGGCATGTTCTATTCAATGCATATCTTCTGTATTTGTCTCAAGGAGATCCTGCCAGTGGTTCCTTAATTTAGGTAGAACCAACATTCTACCTCAGGTAAGAAACTCTCTGCAAGGATCGATAATCAGTCGAACAGGATGCAGGTGAACACTTTCCTTGGCATGAAAAGAAACGAGATTCTGCGATAGTTTCCGCAATCTTGTCTGTCTACTTTTTTAAAGATGGTGACTAGTAAGGCGTTCTTCTAGTCTGCAGGGACTTTCCCAAGCGTCTTTTATAATGGTATAGAGTACCTTGACAAGCCTCCTATCTCATCTCTTAATAACTTCCTGATGCAGTCCCTCTGCGCCAGGAGACTTTCTGTTGCAGAGCATAGAGATAATCTTGGCCACTTCATCCAGGTCTGGGTATTTACACATTCAGTATTGTGTTGGCCTTTGTTCAATGTTGCCAACCGCAAGTTGTTTCACTGTTGACAATTCATTGAGTAGTCTAGCAAAGTTGTCATTCCACCTTGCAAGAAGCTTTTGTTTTTCTTGGATTATTGTTTTGTTGTTGAGCGTTAGTTCTCGTTGGTGTACTCTTGGTCCTCACATCGCTCTTATACTCTCGTCAATTTTGGGTGGATCATTAGAGTCTGTAAGTGTCTGGAATTCAGCAACTTTTGTCAGCTATCATTTAAAAATAATTTTTTAAAAAGTTTTCTGCATCTCTTTTGAAGAAGTTAACAGCATGTTCTATATCTGGTCTTAGCAAACTTGGCGTTCTTGCTGAGCATGTTATTCCTGGTAAGGTTCCTGTTATTAATAAGCTCTTTCAGCTTCATGCAGTTTCCGTCGAATCAGTCATTGTACTTTCTTACTGCAGTGCCGAGTTTCTCTTTTAATACATTGGACACGATTGATTTATAAGCGTTCCACTTTTCTTTTACAGTACCTTACTGGAATTTCATCTAACCTGTCGTTTAGCGAGGGTTTCAGGTCATCCTTGACCCTGTTGATCTTGATCATGTTGTCTGCGAGCTTCCGGATTGACATTTTGTTATTTGTCATTCTCGGCCTTACCTGTAGTTTGGTCATGGACTTGATCATAACATGGTCAGCCCTGCAGTTGGCTCTTCTCATCGCTTTTGTGTTCAGAAAGTCTGGCAAATCCCACAGTCGCGTGATGGTGTAGTCGATGAGATGTCAGTGTTTGGAGTTCTTGTGGGTTTGCTTGTTTTGGAACTAGGCGTTGGTAATGACTAGTCGGTGTTCTGTGGAGATGGATAGTAACATATAGCCTTCCCTGTTCCAAACTTACTAAGAAGCTTTGTCCAGGTATTATGTGATTCGAACGTTAAAGTTTCCAAGAAGGATTATTTTATTTGAATTCAGAATAGCACGAAATATCTGGTCATAGAAACTTTTTAAGCTTTTGGTCATAGTTAGGGCATAAGCCGTGATCAGGATAAAACATCTACTGTCAACTAATGGAAACCTCAACATAATTTTGTCTCTGGTTTGGAATAACCAGACATAATTGGCAGAAGACACACCAAATTCCTTTTTGTCTGATTTAAGTTTTCTTGCTCTTGTAGAAGATGTAGCCTGTCTGATGCTGTTACTTTCAGCAAATCTGACATCGCTTCCCTGATTGATGTCAATATGGTATGTTTGTAGTTCCTTAAATATTATGGCGCTTTTCTTTTCAGATCTGTTTGAGTTGGGTTTATCCAGCATTATTCTTATATTCCTTGTTCCTAGATCGAGGTTGGATCTTTTCATCTTGAAAGACACTCTACTAGTATGAGTATTTTCCTTTGTTAGAATACATTTTTCGTTGGGGAACCTGGCTAGGTTCTTTTTTGGATGCACAAGAGTTTGCCAGTTTCTTATGCAACTTGACCAATGTTGGTTGAATATACTTGAAGAAAACTATAACTAAAAAAGAAAGGTTTTAGACTTTTTTTTTAATAATCTTAATCGGTATTAATCACATGTTGCTCAACAACAGAAAAAATTGGTGGAAAATAATCTTTGTCCTAAAAGAGAATTTACCATATATATATATATATATATATATGTGTGTGTGTGTGCAAATTTTCTTTTAGACATGAAGAAGAGCATAGCTGAATATTTTTTGTTATGACATCACACTATTACTTCTAATTAAACTAAATGTTTTTTCTTTCTGGATGAGGCTTAGAACTTTTTGAACGACCCGTGTATATATCATATACATAGTGCGTCTGGCATTTGAGAACAGATTTTATGGATTAGAAAAACACAAATAGAACAAAAGGAAATAATTATATTTGACTACTAATAACAAGCATAGAAGTTAGCTAATGATTGATTAATTTTATTTGATAAAATCACCATTAGAATCAATAACTATACGAGGTCGAAATCGGTTGCAAGCACTGATTAACTGCTCCTTATTGATGTCAGACATCACTCGAACTCTGGCAGCTTTTAAAAAGTCTTTAGTGTTATGGGGATGTTCATTAACCTCCTTTTCAACAACTCTCCACACATAATAGTCCAGTGGATTGAGATCTGGAGAGTTAGGAGGCCAAATGTTGGGGAGGGCGGGAAGTGGTCGTGCAGATTATCAGCCATCTATTCTTGCTTCTGCGGGATTTTTGAGTTTGTGTAAAAGTCTTTTGGATCCGTTTAATAAGTTTTCTTTTAATTTTTCGGAAAGGAATTAACCTCTCTTCATTACGTTAAATTTGTATCGAATGTCTTTATGAACACTCCTTCTGATTGTCTTTTCAAACACATGCAACTTTTTTGCAATTGATCCCATTGTTTGACCTTAGTTTTCATCAATTTCTTCTCAACTTTATGAATAAATTCAGATGTTCTCATTGAATCGGAACGTGTGGAATGTTTTTTATGTTTTCATACAGACATTACGTTATTTTCTTTTTCTAATTCTTTACGTATCTTGTGGACAAACGATCTTGCAACTCTACGAAAACGTGCAATATCTAAATTCCCAGGATCAGCCTTTAATACCCCAATCACAGCATGTCTTTTCATTTCATTTGTTAACGTAGGGTCTCATTATTAATTTCTGAAAAATAAAAGCAGTAAAAGTTAAGAGAAAACAGTATTAATCTAAAATATGTCCTCAAATACCAGTAGTACCCTGTAGTCACCTCTGTGTGTGCGTGTGTGTATATATATATATATATATATATATATATATATATATATATATAAAGCTTTATCTAAGATGTTCTGTTTGCTGTCTGTAAGATGACAGTCTGAATTGACAAACAGTCTGTTTAAGACAGAAACTGGGGGTGGGGAAATACCATCCTGTTGATGAGGGTGGGGGAAAATATCTGAAGTAGAACCTTTTTGCCGACCAAGCAGAAACTGATTGTGCCGTAAGCAGCTCCTTGCGTAATTGATGATAACCCGACTTGCCCTGCCAAATATTGAAAGAACCATCTTCCCCTCTGACGTCATTTTGTTGGCATCATACTTCCTTTGCTACCCTCTCAACCTACCTCCCGCTTTCCTCTCCATCGACCTCGTTCTTGGACCTTGATCTTGACGAAGCTGGATGCTCATGAATGCAACTGATGAATCACATGGCATCATACCATTGTTAGTTTTCTTAGGAGCTCAGACTCCATAACAGGAAACACACACACGAAATATCTTGGTGGAGTGTCTAAGTGATCCCAGGATACAGAAGGTTATCTTGACTTATTGAAACAAATGGCACAAGGCCATGTAGATAGAATCCCGAATGAGGAATTAACACCTGGCTTGCTAGACTGTCTATAACAATTTGGATTATTAATTAAGAGGTGTTTGTAGCGTAACGGCTCTCACTATAGAAAGTGAACTCTGCTACCCAAGTTCGAATCCTGAACGAGGCTGTATGTATTTTACATAGTGCTAGTACTATTACAAAAGGCATGAATCCAATAATTCCAGCTGGAATTGTCAAAACAGTTCAAATTCTAACCAAGAGTGTGTTCACTTAGCACTATTATCCCTCAGAAAGGCATGAATCCATCTTCTCTCAGCAATCAATAAAATAGTCTCTCTCTCTCTCTCTCTCTCTCTCTCTTCTTTAAAATCCCTTCTCCAATTGAAGAATGATAGTTTGCGTTTTTCAATACTCTCTCTCTCTCTCTCTCTCTCTCTCTCTCTCTCTCTCTCTCTCTCTCTCTCTCTCTCTCTTTTATGAGCAACCAGTCAAGGAAAACAATTACTTTGAATTCAAAACCAGCCGTGAGATATGAACATATTAAACAAGAGGGCGGGGGTGCTAAGCCCCCTTGGTGTAATAGCTAAAGTACTAGATTGGGGGGGGGGTTTGAAGTAAGCAAGTTCGAACTCCAGTTGCGCTATTAAGTTCACGTTAGGACTAGTACTCTTTGGAACTTTAAATAACCCATGAAGGTTGATATGCCATTGAACAAAAAAGCTTGAACCTATTCAGATGGAGGCCTCGTTGCACAACGGTTATAATGGTAGGAAATGAATCCTGAACAAAGATGATTGCATTTTATATAGCATTAATAATACCCTCGAGAAAAGGGTTGAATCCAACTCCAGCAATGAGACCCCCGGCTGTGAAATAAATAGTACCCCTAATATTCTTCTACAAAGATGGCTTTAAATAACACACAAAGGTTGATATGCCATTAAAAAAACGAAACTAGCAATGGATAAATAGTAGGAGCAGACTGCGTTCTATAACTTTCATATAACAACTGCTCTAAGAGAAGGAAAACTCTCAACTGAAAACCAGTTGTAAACCTGGAGAGGGATGGGCAGTACTAGGCTATTTCTACTCAAGACACTGGCCAAGTCGGCTGGGGCTATAGAATATACCGACTAGATCTCTGCAGAGGGGTAAGACTCCCCAAACGAGTGTCCTAGATATGACACTAAACAATCTGATGCTGAGGCTCCAGTAATGCTGGAGCTTAGAGGAATGTAGTGTACCCTGTTATTGCCATCACTCCCAGGTCCACTCTGACCCAGAGTAGTAGCATCTGATAGGGTCCTATCTATGGGTTAGATAGAACTAAACTGTGTACTTATGCTAAACTTAATTGCTTAAAATAGAACTGTTTAAGTATAAAAATGGATTTGGCATTAAATAACCTACAATGGTTGATATGCCATAAAAGCAAACCAAACTAATCAAGACACTCTGCATATGTGGTGCCCTCCACGACCAAAACCAGGTTGCAGGATGATAGAAAGAAATTAACTCTACAAACAAAAGTTCTCTTACTTCCCATTGATCCATTATTAATGCTATTCAGTAACAGTAAATCCTGAATTTAAAAAAAACTTGCCAAAGTATTTTTTTTATTATTAACTAGCCGAAGAATTCGGCATTACCTGGGAGAAAAAAATATTCTATTTGCTTTTTGTATGGATGAGCCTTGTCTTATTTATTTTCTTCCGAAAATTTCCAGCCCCTCCTCTGCGTGTGTGTCGGGGAGACAAGTGCTCCTGTAGATAGCAGTTTTATTTGCTTTCTGATCAATTCGTTATATATATGTGTGTGTGTGTGTGTGTGTGTGTGTTAACTAAAAGAATCTGGCATTGCTCGGAATGAATAAAATAATATATAAGTGAGTATGCTTTGCTGGGTGAATTAGACCTACAGGATCAATTTTAAGATGAAATGTTCCGAAAACGACTCGGATGGAAGTTACTCTACTACACCCCTCGTTCACATCTATTCCTCTTTAGAACACGCTTTGAGGTGAAAGAAGTTGATATACCAAGTTTAATCTAGATTGACCTAGGAGTTTATAGTAATAAACAAATGACGCAGCAAATAAAATTTGATCAACATTTTTTCATTTTGACTTTCAAGTTCATCCACCCAAAATTCAATTTGAGAAATCAAATTACATCGTAAAAGTTTGACCAACCTAATCTGGTACAAGGCCATAGTAACTGGAGTTCTTAGTTCGGTAGGTTCAAATTCTGGATGTTCAGTTATCTCAAGGATTGGATCTCAAATGTTGATGTAAAATTGTTTAAATTGCTTGAAAATTTAATGTTGATTTCATTTTTATTGTTGACTATAATAATTTAGAATCAGTGAGCTAAAAATCTCGTGCTGTTGACTTCAGGTGTTTTTGTTTTTTTTTCCGGGGAATTTTTTTAGTAATGATTGATTTTGTTTGTTTGTTTTTTTTTTTGTTTTTTTGTTTATGGTTTTTAAATAGAAAAACGTTCACAAAGCGATTACACACACACACACACACACACACACACACAGAGTTATATTTATGAATAAAAAGTCTATCGGTGATAGACCAGATGCGGCAGAAATATTTCTCACCTTTTTAAACTGTCTCTGGTGTAAGTGAACTTAGGCAAGTAGTAATGGTAGCTACATCTTTCTAATGCCTTACCATTTTTTTTTTTTTTTTTTCGGTTACGATCATGGTATGAACCAGTGCACACCTTGTATTACTGTTGAAATATTTTTAAGTACCATGAATCTATAATTGCTAGACAGAGAGCTTTTTGTCCTCATTTCATGTTACATCAGAATGATGCTCTTCTGGATAGAAAGTCGATACTGTTGTGGTAGTTGCTGTTAGTCGCATTCCTGACTCAAATCGATCTGATAAAACTGTATTGAAAAAAATACTTTAAAGAAACTACTCAAAAAAATGTAGATATGGGCATCCAATGAACACGAATCCTCAACTACTAAGCATGAAATAATCCTCGATAGCTTGACAAGCCATTAAAATCAATTTTAATTAGTTTTTGACTTTCAATCTGAACGTTGTGCATTGAAAATGTGAACAAAAAAGATTGTCAATGATCAGGAATGAATAGAAACTCTTTTTATTTCCTGTCTTTTTCACCACATTTTATTTCATTTTTCTTTTTTCCCCACTTTTTATTTCATGTCACTTTTTCCCTAATTTTCTATTTCATTATTCGTTTTCCCCATTTTTTATTTCATGTCACTTTTTCCCTAATTTTCTATTTCATTTTTCGTTTTCCTCGCTTTCTATTTCCCGTATCTTTCCTTACTTTCTGTTTCGTGTGCCTTTTTGTTCCACTTTCTGTTTGTTTCGTGTGTCTTTTTGTTCCACTTTCTGTTTGTTTCGTGTGTCTTTTTGTTCCACTTTCTGTTTGTTTCGTGTGTCTTTTTGTTCCACTTTCTGTTTGTTTCGTGTGTCTTTTTGTTCCACTTTCTGTCTGTTTCGTGTGTCTTTTTGTTCCACTTTCTGTCTGTTTCGTGTGTCTTTTTGTTCCACTTTCTGTTTGTTTCGTGTGTCTTTTTGTTCCACTTTCTGTTTGTTTCGTGTGTCTTTTTGTTCCACTTTCTGTTTGTTTCGTGTGTCTTTTTGTTCCACTTTCTGTTTGTTTCGTGTGTCTTTTTGTTCCACTTTCTGTTTGTTTCGTGTGTCTTTTTGTTCCACTTTCTGTTTGTTTCGTGTGTCTTTTTGTTCCACTTTCTGTTTGTTTCGTGTGTCTTTTTGTTCCACTTTCTGTTTGTTTCGTGTGTCTTTTTGTTCCACTTTCTGTCTGTTTCGTGTGTCTTTTTGTTCCACTTTCTGTTTGTTTCGTGTGTCTTTTTGTTCCACTTTCTGTTTGTTTCGTGTGTCTTTTGTCTTGCTCTCTATACACAATTTCTTTCTGCTCTGCTTTCTGTTTCCTGTCTCTCCTCCACCCCTTCTTATTCTTGTCTCTTTTTGCCCCACTTTTTCTTTCTTGTCTCGTTTTGCTCCATATTCTATTTCCTATCTCTCCCCCATCCCTTTCTATTTCATATCTCTTTTTGTCTAGCTTTCTGTTTCATGTCCCTGCGCAACCTCCTTTCCCCCCATTTCTTTTTCCTGTCTCTTTTTGCTCGTTTTCGATTTTTCCCGTCTCTCCACCTCAGTATTCTATTTCAAGTAACTTTTTATCCCGTTTTCTGTTTCATGTTTCTTTTTGCCCCACTTTCTTTTTCTTGTCTCTTTACCGCCCTTTTCTATTTGTCTCTTTTTCTTTACCACCTTTTTCTATTTCCTGTCTCTTTTTGCCCCGTTTTCTATTTCCTGTCTTTTCACCATCCCTTACCACTTTTTCCTTGTCTCTTTTTCCCCGCTTTGTTTTCCTGTCTCTCCGCCTCCCCTTTCCATTTCCTGTTTCTTTTTGCCCCGCTTTTTATTTCTTGTTTCTTTAACACTATTTTCTGTATCGAGTATCTTTTTGTCCGGCTTTGTTTCGTGTCTTTTTTTTATCCCGCAGTTTGTTTCTTGTCTCTCTAAAGTCCCTTTCTATTTCCTGTCTCTTTTTATCTTGCTTTTTATTTCTTGCCTCTCGACCACCCCTTTGTCCTTTTCTTTTCTTGTCTCTTTTTCCCCCGTTTTCTATTTCCTGGTCCCTACCGCCATGTGTCTTTCTTGTGTCTTTTTGTCTCGTTTTCTGTTTTTTGCCTTTGCATCCCCTTCCAAGTCTCTTTTTTTACCTCGCTATTTCCTGTATCTCTGACACTCCTTTCTATTTCATGTTTCCCCCACTTTGTTTCATGTCTCTTTTTGCTCCGTGTACCATTTCCTCTCTCTCTCTCTCTCCTTTCTGTTTTATGTCTCTTTTTGTCCCGCTTTCTCTTTTTTTTTGTATCTCCCCTACCTCTCCATTTTATATATTTCTCCCATTTTACTTTTCATATCTCTTTTTGCCCCACTTTGTATTTCATTTTCCTCCTTCACTCCTTTCTATATTTCATGTACCCTTCCCTGCTTTCTATTTAATGCCTCGTTTCCCTATTTCTATTTCGACCCCTTTTTTCACTCTATTTTCTCTTTTTACTCCACTTTTTATCTCTTGTCTCATTTTGCCCCACTTACTTTTTCTTGTCTCTTTTTACCCTGCTTTCTATTTTCTGTCAACTTCTCCGCTTTCTTTGTTTCGATTGCAGACACTTCTATGTTTTGGTTTAATTGTTTAATGGCATATCAACCTTTGTGGGTTATCTAATGCCAAAAACAGCCATGATACTATTTAATCCATTGCAGAAAAGGGAGTTTTCATGCCTTTTGTGAGGGATATTAGTCCAAAAGTAAACATAATCGTGTGAATGGAGTTGAAATTCACTTTGTAGCCTCAGTCCATCACTTTAACCATAACATCACAGGGTCTCTTCCTCCTCATATTGTAGTTTCTCTCCAATTTCCGTCTCTTGTTTTTCTCCCACTCAATTTCTGACTTTTGTTCTCCCCTCCCTAATTTCTGTCTCTTGTTTTTCTCCCCCCACTAATTTCTGTCTCTTGTTTTTCTCCCCCCTAATTTCTGTCTCTTGTTTTTCTCCCCCCAATTTCTGTCTCTTGTTTTTCTCCCCCCAATTTCTGTCTCTAGTTTTTCTCCCCCTCAATTTCTGACTTTTGTTCTCCCCTCCCCAATTTCTGTTTCCTGTCTCCCCCCACCAATTTCTGTCTCGTTTTTCTCCCCCCCCCAATTTCTGTCTCTTGTTCTCCCCCATTTGTTTCTTGCTTTCTCCCCCCCATTTTTATTTGATGTTTCTTTTTCCCTTTCAATTTCGTGTTTTTTCTCTTTCTTTTCATCTTTCTTTTCCCCTCTTTAGTGTCTTACTCCCCCTTATTATTCCGAATTTCCCTCTTTTTTTGTTTTGTGCCTCTCCCCCATTTCTATTTCGTCTTTCTTCTGAGTATTTCTCCTCTTATTCTACTTTCTTCTTCTCTCATTCATTATTTCTTTGCTTTTTTTTTCTCTCTCTCTCTCTCTTCCTTGTCATTCACCCACTTATTTATTCCCTGTTTTCTCAAACTCTTTCTCATTTTGATCATTTACAACATGTTTTCAATCACTGTCACCCACATTCAACAAGGTGTGGCTTTTCCTCCTCCCTCTCTCTCCATTTCTCCTCCCTCATACTGACATGTTCAAGTGTGGATTGAGTTTCATGCAATTCAAATCATGTTTTGTCTGAATGTAATTTGCAATTTTCTTATAAATAGAATCAGAAATCCTTGAATCCGACATGATTGCTAAAATTAGTTTTGCTTTTCAATTTAGATGAAACTGTTGAGTTACTCATTTAGAAACGTTGAATTATTTTGTGACCACTTGGCTTTTCAATACAGATGTGCCCTGCAGTTCATTTTGTGACCACTCAGCTTTTCCATACAGATGTGCCCTACAGTTCATTTTCAAACATGGATTGCCCAGTCGGCTGGAGCTGTGGAATACACCGACTGCTTCTCTGCAGAGGGGTTAGACCTCCCCAACAAATGTCCTGGATATAACACTAGACAATCTGATGGTGAGGTTCCAGCAGTGCTGGAGCTTTAGGGAATGCGGAGTACCCCTTTCTTGCCATCGCTCCCAGGTCCACTCTTGCCCGCCGTGGTAGCACCTGATAGGGCCCTATATATGGATTAAATAGAACTAACGGCATACTTATGCTAAACTGAATTGTTTGAGTAAACTGAATAATTTAAAATAGAAATGTTTTTGACAATTAAACCATACTTACATTTAAACTGCGTGCTTATGCTAAACTGAATTATTTGAAATTGAACTGTTTTTGACATTGAAACTGTACTTACACTAAACTGAATTGTTATATATAACTGCTTGAATAAACTGAATAGTTTGAAATAGAAATGTTTTTGACAATTAAACTGTGTACTCATGCTAAACTGAATTGTTTGAAATGTAACTGATTATTTACATAGAAATGGATTTGGTGTTAAATAACCTACAAAGGTTGATATGCCATAAAACCAAACCAAACCAAACCAAACCAATCAAACATGGATATTGAAACTGATTCTGTATAATGTTGTGGTCTATTATTGTTATTTAATTGATAAACTCATACTGAGATGTTGCCCAATCAGCTGGGGCTGTGGAATACACCGACTGCACCTCTGCAGACTCCCTCTCCCCCCCACCATGAGTGTCTTGGATATGACACTAAACAATCTGATGGTGAGGTTCCAGTAATGCTGGAGCTTTGGAGAATGCTGAGTACCCCTTTATTGTCATCACTCCCAGTTCCGCCCTGGCCCAGAGTGGTAGCACCTGATAGGGTCCTATCTATGGGTTAAATAGAAATAAACCATGGTTTCTAGACTTTACTACTTTTTTTTTTGCATTTAAACTGCATATTTATGCTAAACTGAATTGTTTAAAACAGAACTGTTTTGACATCTCAACTGTGTACTTATGTTAAACTGAATTATCTGAAATAAAACTGTTTTGACATTAACTCTGTATATTGCCCAGTTGGCTGGGTCTGTAGAATACACTGACTGCACCTCTGCAGAGGATATGAAACTAAATGATCTGATGGTGAGGTTCCATTGATGCCGAGGCTTTGAGGATTGCGGAGCACTCCTTCATTGCTATTGCTCTACCTTGGCCCCGAATGGTAGCACCTGATAAGTGTCCTATCTATGGGTTAAATAGAAATAACTGTATACTTATGCTAAACTGAATTGTTTGAATTAGCACTGTTTGACTAAACTAAATTGCTTGAAATAGAAATGTTTTTAAACTGTGTACTTACACTAAACTGAATTGTTTGAAATGGAATTGTTTTTGACATTGAAATTGTACTTATCTAAACGGAAATGTTTAATATATAACCATTTTGACATTTAACTGTGTGTAAACAAAATTTATACTTATACTAAACTGAATTAGTTGAATTAGAACTGTTTGACTAAACTGAATAGCTTGAAATAGAAATGTTTTTGAAAAACTGTATATTCATGCTAAACTAAATTGTTTGAAATAGAACTGATTATTTGTACAAAAATGGATTTTGCATTAAATAACCTATAAAGGTTGATATGCCATAAAACCCAAACAACCAACCAATCTTACTGAGATGGTAGGATTTACATTATTCTATTTATATCCTCTTCATTGTTTTGATTCTGCTAAATCAGTGTATATTTTGTGTGTATTTTGTGTATTTCTTTTTTTTTGTTTTGTTTTGTTTTTGTCCCCACTAAAAGCTGAAATTTAAAACAAGGATGCTTGAAAAGCTAAACTAAAAAAGATTAAGTTGCCTTTTTATTTTTTCTCACCCACTAAAAACTCAATTCATTGTGTAAAGCTTCAGGATCAAATTTTAACCGCAATTTGATCTTGGAGAATCAATACAAACATTTCAACCTTTCTTCTTAACAATCTGATGTAATCAGGTTTCAGATCGGTCAAGGTAAATTTTTGCAACTTTGCCTAAAGAAGATTCTTATGTTGTCAAAAGTGTTGAAAAAGAAAAAAAATAATGGTATCAAGCTTTGTGAAGCTTTTTTATTAGTCTATACCAGAAGACAGATGGTGTAATGATAAACAAGCTCAACTAGCAAACATTCACGAGTGAGTTAGTCTCAATGGGGGCCATATTCATTCTACCTTGTGTCTCATCTAAGCAAAAGAAGCTTACTAAATTTCTATACAGGTCCAAATTAGGATAGATTGGGCTCTTTAGTTTTGGTTAGGCAACCAGTTTCAAACCAGCTTTATTCTACTTAAAAACTGACTTTGAGTAACATCTCATGGTTGAGTGGATAGTTAAATACGTACGTACGAGAGCCAAATTTTCATTATTATTCAGAAGTGGTTATTTATTTATTTTTTTTTTTTGTAGTAGATCTTTTAGGCAAGCAAAAGAAAATAAATTCTTAATCTTTTTTTCCTTCAAGTTTTCATTAAAATGATCCAATCTATCCTATGGCTTTATTCAATTTGGATGGAAAAAAACAATACTCAAGGTTACCAATATACGAGGTGCATACGATAAGTTTCCAGACTTTTTTTTTATGGGCACTTTTATTGATAGTACTCACATGAAACTCTAGTCCCCTTCAAAGTAATCTCCTCCGGTTGCAATGCACTTGTACCATTCCAACAACTTCTGGAAGGCCCCATGGAAGTCCTCTTGTGTGAGCATGTCAATGACCTCCGTCACAGCCTCTTTCATCTCAATTGTCTCATAACAACAACAGACTCTAAGCTTAGGGAATAACCAAAAGTCACAGGGAGCAAGGTCTGGAGTATAGGGACAGTGAGGAACTGTTTTGATGCCCATCTTGGTCAAATAGTCTGTGACAAGGATGAAGTTGTGGACTGGTGCATTGTCCTGGTGGAAATGCCACTGACTCGATTTGAAGACTGCTGGCCTCTTCCGACGGAATCTCTTTCTGAACTTCCTTAAAACCTCAATATAGTAACCCTAACCCTTTGGCCAATCAACTCTGGGGTATTAACTTCCTTACTCCTTCCACACCTCTCATCATCCCTCATAGACTCCCTGCCTTCCTTGAATCTCTTATGCCACTCAAAAATTGATGCTCGATTCATGCAAGATGGTCGAAAAGCAGTCTGAAGTATTCTGTATGTTTCTGTGGCATTTTTCCCCAAGTTTAAAACAGAATTTTATTGTATATTGTTCTTCTAAAGTGTCTTCACGTCCAGATTGCATTTTTGAAATTCACCAGCTGTGACAATCAGGCTTTAGTAGGGTGTATTCCAATTGCTGCTGTAGCTGTTGAACCTGAAATCATAAAAATTGGTCAGTCATCTCATAAGATGTATAGCAATAACATACTGAATTTTCAAGAGTCTACAACAATTTTAAATGCCTGTACAAAAAAGTCTGGAAACTTATCGTATGCACCTAATATACTGATCAGACCAGCCATATAAAAAAAAAGAAATAAAACGTGACAAAAGTGATTCCAAATTTTATATACTGTGTTGCTAATTCATATGGTTTATTTCAATTTTCTCTCTTTACAATGGTGTTCCTTATCTATTATTTAAACCTCATCCGATAGCAATAGTATGATTTTATTTAGTCTACCATACTAGGGTTTTTTATTCTCCCTCCACCTATGGCAAATAGTTGGCAGACTGGGCTCTTCAACTTTTATATGGCAACCAATCTAGGAGAAGGAAAACTGAGTTCAAATCTATTAAACTTCACTTAAAAATTGACCTTGTGTTGCATCCTGCTTGTGTGGAGGAGTAGGTAAATATATACTGGGGGTTTTGTTGATATGCTCTTCAGCCAAAATGCTATAAAAACAAAAAAGGAGGGGGAAACTAGTTAAATATTTTGTTGTAGTATAATAATAATGATATTTACGAACTTCAGACAACATGCCAAAATTCAAACTTGCTAAAATCTAACTTTTTCTAATCCAATTACTTTGTTAATTATTACTTTAATCCTGATACTTGAGTATTTAGTCAAATTTTTGTTTAGTATGACTCAGATACCCAGTAGGTATTTATCTGAACTCTCTGCCATGACATGAGGGTACAAATAAATTCATACTTTTCCTAATAATATAAGGGCAAAGTGAAACACAAACTGCTTAGTCCAGGATTTGAACTCGAGTTACCAAGTCTATTTTTTATTATAATAACTGTTACAATGAAGCCCCTAACTTAGATCGCCATTGCTTGGTCACTAAATGTGAATTTAAATCTTGATAGCACTTAGTGTAGAGATTATCAGCAATGTGACTTTAAATTTTAGCTGTTCATATTCACCTGCCAAGAATGACTTTGTAAAAGGCATGAATCCATTTCTCCTTGCATTATGTACTAGTGAAGGTATAGAATTAGCAAACAATTCAAATTTTATTTGTGGTTGCTTGTGTTCACTTACCACTTAGGCTCTTGGAAAGGCATAAATTGACTTTCGCCTAAATATCCTGTCATTTTGCATGTTACAATGACTAAGAGAGAAAATCAGAGTTATGAGAATTTGAACAAACTGCTTTCTCATAACTGTCCAGGCGGCTGTTACACTCATTGTTAACCTTGACAGGGACCAGTCATAATCTCTATTGAAGAATAAGTTTACTATGAAGGGTTTGAAAAACTGATATGTTAACCACTGCACTAAGAGCAGGTACTGCAGTATCTGGAATTAAAATGATGATAAAAACCAAATTGGTTTCCAACTTCAGGTGAGAGAGAGATAGAGAGAGATGTTTCTGTAAGGAATGAGACACTGCTGTATATAGAGAGATGCTACACATAGCAAACTTCTTAGAAGACTTGTTTGGCCTGAAACCAAAGAAAGAAAGAAGAAAATAAAAAATCTAATGCTATCCTCTATTTGAAGCCAAGGCCTTTCCATTATATCTCTATCCAAAAGCTATTAATCAAAAATTCCTCTTGTATTTATCTCCCCCTCTTCCTGCCTTCCTTATTCTGGTTCTATAGACACACCCTCAAGGACTCAACCCTCTGGTCATTAAAGACATTCCTCATTCTTTTCATGCCAGTTCCTTAAAATTCAAAACACTTCTTATTTGCTTATTTTATTATTTACTAATAACATTCTGCTTCCTGTGGATGAGAGGGTTCTTTGCTTGAGTTACCAAATCAGAATCTCCAAGATAACCATTTGTTCCTCCACCCAAACATAGAACTATTCATTCCCTCAATATAGACTTCTTCACTCTCCCAACCACTGTCATAAAACCATGCACTCCCCCACACCAATATAGAACCACCCTCTCCCTCCACTCCAGTATAGAACCATTCACTCTCCCCACCACCACTATAAAACCATTCACCCCCCCATCCCTAACATAAAATAATCCATTCCCCCACATCACACATAAAACCAACCATTCCCCACCCTCAATATAGAACCATCTGTCCCTCCCACTCCATCATAAAACCATTCAGTCCCCCCATCCCCAACATAAAACCCACCATTCCAATTGGCTGGGGCTGTAGAATACACCAACTGCATCTCTGCAAAGAGGTAAGATTTCCCTAATGAATGTCCTAGATAGGACACTAAGCAATCTGATGGTGAGGCTCCAGTGGTGCTGGAGCTTTGGGGAATGCAGAATACCCCTTCATTGGCATTGCTCCCAGGTCCACTCTGACCCGGAGTGATAGCACCTGATAGGGTCCTATCTATGGGTCAAGTAGAACTATTTGACATTTAAACTGTATGCAAACAAATGATTTATGCTAAATTGAATTGTTTGAAATAGAATTGTTTGATCATTTAACTGTAAACAAATGACTGATGTTTAATTGAATTGTTAGTGATACATAGCAATACTTAGAATCATGTGACTTTATTGATTTATGCTAAATTGAATTGTTTGATCATTTAGCTCTGTAAACAAATGTCTAATCGAAATGTTGGTGATACATAGCAATGCTTGGAATCATTTAACTTTGTTGGCTTGTGCTTAACTGAATTGTTTGAAATAGAACTGTTTTGATCATTTTACTGAGCGTAATCGTCCGGCTCATTGGCCTAATGAGTAAAGTGTTCGCCAATGGTCCAGGGGACCGGGGTTCAATTCCAAGTCGCGTCAAAAAAAAGACTTTAAAAATGCTATTGAAAAGGCAGCCTTCGGGTCGCCCTCAACTATGGTCGCCAACTTTACTTACTGAGTGTAAACAAATGACTGATGTTTTATTGAATTATTAGTAATACATATTTAATTGGTTCCAAGTATAGCTATGTGCAAAAGAATGAGCTTAGGCTTTTATAAAAAGATATTATTTATAAATCCTATATATTTAATCAATATATAAAAAGAGGATTTGGCATTTGAATAGCCTATAATGGTTGATATGCCACCAAACCAAACAAAAGAAAATGGAGGTGCCCGTGGTTTAATGGTTATCGTCGTCGGAAATGGACACGGCGACACGAGTTCAAATCCTGGATGAGACTGATTGCATTTCACATAGCACTAATACCCTTGGGAAAGGTATAAATCCAATTATTCTCCCTCCAGCTATGGGTAAATAGTAGGACAGCCTGGGTTCTTCAACCTTGGTTAGGCAACTAGTCTAGAAGAAAGAAAACTCTGAATTCAAACCTGTTAAACTACGCTTAAAAATTGACCTTGTCTCATATCCTGTCTGAGCGTAGGGGTAGGTAAATAGGATAAAACCAAACCAAACCAATTTATACATGGGAATGAAAAATCTGGGAAAGTATAGTCAAGGCTCAGGAATTAAAGGAGTATTACTGATGGAATATTGTTATTATGTACAAATGATATAAATAAAAACCAGATCAGCTTTAAGAAGGCAGCAGAAACGATTGTCCATAGTTCTTGTCATCATGTTCACTATATCAGTCTTTGATATGGACAGGTCTGCTGGTTGGTCACTCTCTTTTTGACAATGGCCCCTGCTGTAGTCCAAATATATGTGGGTTAGGAGGCCATATTTTAAGTGTTATATGATCATAAAAATTCTTGGTCAATCATTCTTCAAGTATAAATGCTATGTAGGATGAAGCAATGTCTTGTACCTGATGACCTTGTGTACCAAGTGAACTCCACTATCCTGAACTTTGATGACTCTCATTGGCTTGCTGGAGTTAAGGTTGATAACATCCTGGATCTGTGGGACTCATTTGCTGGTGTTGGGGTTGATAATGTCCTGGATCTGTTGGACTCATTTGCTGGGATTGGGGTTGGTAACATCTTGGATCTGTTGGACTCATTTGCTCAGATTGGGGTTGGTAACATCTTGGATCTGTTGGACTCATTTGCTCGGATTGGGGTTGATAACATTGATAACACCTCTGGACAGGAACATATTCATGAACAAGAGAAAGAAATTATCTAGATGGTCAGACATCCATTTGACTCCTTAGGATGTCTGACCATTTAGATCATTTCTTTCTCTTGTTCATGAATATGTTCCTCTCCTGAGGTCTTGGAGACAAAGAATATCACTTTCATCAAGTATTACGTTTTTACAAATAAAGCAAATATGTAAACGAAACAGAAAAGAGACAGACTCGTGGGTGTACTATAAAAGAATTAGGTTTATCTAACCACAGACAGAGACCTGCATCTTTTCACCAGGAAAAGATGCTGTTTGAACTTTGTGTGCACCCATCAAATGTAAATCCATTTATGTTTCACGGTGAATTCAAGTTTGTCTTTATTGTCCTTGCGTGTATCCATTTTTCTGGTCCCTACAATCCCACAATGCATTGTCCACAGAAGGCAACACCCTTTCTATCCTTCAGGGGGAATAACTCTGATTTTTTTTTTCATTAGTTCTGATCTCTAACATCAAGTCAAGATGGTTAGCAGCGACTGCCATAAAGTTAGGGCACTTTTTTTCTTTTTTTTTTTTTTTTTTTTTAGATTGGAAGCTGCAATGTTTATGCACCCTGTTAAAATTTAGCATGTACTAATGCTCAGTCTTCTTCCATTTATGATCTTCTAAAGATATTTTCTCAAATGTCTGATGTACTTTATATTTACTGAAAACCTCTTCTACAATGGGTGGGGGTTTTGCATTATACAAACTGACTCTAAATTTATCTGTTTGTCTCTAAGCGCTGTTGCCCAGTCAGCTGGGGCTGTAGAATATGCTGACCCCCCCCTAACGAGTGTCCTGGATATGACACTAAACAATTTGATGGTGAGGTTCCAGCAGTGCTGGAGCTTTGGGGAATGCGAAGTACCCCTTCATTGCCATCGCTCCCAGGTCCACACTGGCCCAGAGTGGTAGCACCTGATAAGGGTCCTATCTATGGGTTAAATAGAACTAACAGCATACTTGTGCTAAAATGAATTGTTTGAGTAAACTGAATAGCTTGAAATAGAAATGTTTTTGACAAACCATACTTATATTTAAACACTGCGTGCTTATGCTTAACTGAATTATTTGAAATAGAACTGTTTTTCGACATTAAAACTGTATTTACACTTAACTGAATTGTTACATACAACTCCTTGAATAGTTTGAAATGGAAATGTTTTTGACCATTAAACTGTGTACTTATGCTAAACTGAATTGTTTTAAATAGAACAGATTATTTACATAAAAATGGATTTGGTGTTAAATAACCTACAAAGGTTGATATGCCATAAAACCCAACAAACTAAACCAAACCTTTAAGCGCTGAGTTATGTTTTAGTGAATTTTTTTATGACAAATGTCTTGAAAATCATGAAGAAAGGGTATAGTCTGGGATCAGGAATTAATTAAATATTACTGGCAGAATAGGAATATTATTATTTATAGAATAAAGCGTGTTAATCCTCTAAACAGTGTTTTCTTTATTAGTTTCTTCCATTTTCTGAGAAATGAATTGCTAAAGATTTTTGGAAATATCAAAATAAAAAGTAAATCTTAGGTGAGGGGGGGAAAAGGAATGTTTTGCATTATGACATTATTCAAACATTAAACTTTTTCTTTTTCTTCAGATATAATCAGTCCTTTGTTGATAGTTTTGGAGAAATTTGCTTCTTTTATCTACACTCCAACATTTTATTTCTTTTGAGGTAAGTAAGAATTTATTTTTTAATTACAATTGGAAGTAATAAAAAAGAATTAAGCTCTCCCTAGTCACATCTGGAGGTAATTTTTTAAAAAAATGTTAAATTCTTTCCAATCACAGTTAGAGGTAATAAAAAAAAAAAAAAGCTCTTCCCAATCGTACTTGAAGGTAATAAAAAATAAAGCTCTCCCAAATTACAACTGGTGTTTTATTTATTTTTTTTAATAAAGCTGTCTCCAGTTACACCTGGAGGTTTTAAAAAATAAAGCTCTCACCAATCACAACTGGAAGTAATTTAAAAAAAAAAAAAAAAAAAATCGAAGTTTTCTCTGTTTTAGTCTCAGTAGGTTTTGATTTGAATAATTTATTTTCAGTTCACAAATGATTGGTGTCTGTATTAGAAATCTTTACAAAAACTGGAAAACATTAATTTTTATTCCTAAATAATTATTTCCTGCAGTGAAGAGCTGATAATAGGATTTGCAATCACAATTCATTTGTGATTCCTGCGTATTTGTTCCTCTTTCCTTATTTTTTTGTGTATCCACTTAAAGGTTACATTTTGGGAATACAAATAGAATTTATCTTCGGAAATTGATGACTTTGATATTTTGCCTTTAATATTAAATTTGATTGTTATCTTATTTATGATTATTTTATTGATAAAAAAGAATGTAATATCTATAAGAAAAAAAAAAATTGCAATATTTATGAATGGTTGGTGTCAGTTCTGAACTTGGTAACTAAGATGTTTTTCCATCTTTTCCTGTACTGTCATAGGATGTGCTAGCGGTGAGGGAGCTATTACACAAACATTTCTCTGTTCTGTCTGGGAGTCTTATTATATACTCTGATTATATCTCCTACAGAAGATGAGTCTTACCCAACACCAAAAAAAAGGGGGTCTCTTGAGTATGTGACACTAAATGACATCTGATGGTGAGGTTTCAGTTCTGAAGATGTGAGGAGTGTGGATTGTCCCTTCATTGCCATTACTCCCAGGTCCACTCTAACCTGGACTAGTTGTACCTGTTAGGTTATATACTTATAGATCTAGTTGTACCTGTTAGGTTATATACTTATAGATCTGTTTGAAAATTATTTGTATTTGATAGGAATACTTGATACTTTATGACTGAATTGTATTAAGAAGGGTTAATTGAAACTCTAATTATTTACGAAAGTTTGATATTAGCTACTTGAAATCATATAACTGTGTGCAAATAAATGATTATTAATAAACAAGAATAATTACTTAAAACTGACCGGGTCATTGGCTTAATGAGTAGAGTGTTCGCCAATGGTCTGGGAGACCTGGGTTCAATCTCAGGTCGAGTCATACTAAAGACTCAAAAAAATGGTACTTGATGCCACCTTGCTTAACACTCAGCATTATAAAGTAAGGATCAAGGGAAAAAGTGGAGCAACTCAGAGAAAGGAGTAGTGCCCTCCCCTACACCTTGGTCTATTGAAAAAAGAACCTTTGGATCACCCTTGACGAAGGTCGCCAACTTTACTTTTACTTTACTTATATAATTATTTGTATTTGATAAGAATACTTTAAATTATACTACTGTGTGCAAATTGTTTGGTTTGGTTTCTTTGTTTAATGAAATATCAACCTTTGTGGGTTATTTAATGCCAAATCCATCTTTGTAGAAAAACAGCTGTGATACTATTTAACCTGTAACTGAAGAGAAGAGGTTTCATACCTTTCCCAATGTGCATTAGTCGTCCAATGACAAAAGTTATAGTATGACTAGAGTTTGAACTCACTCACTTTAAAGTTGCAGTTAAGCACTTTAGCCATTACACCACAGGGACGCCACCCCACCCCAGAAAATTATTTGTATTAAATAGGAATACTTGATATCATATAACTGTATGCAAAAAAACCTTTTAAGAAACAATTACATAAAAAATGTAAATATAAATGCACAATGAATGCGATACACTAACCTCTAGGCATAAAATAACCCTAGACAAGTTGACATGCTATTAAAATCAATCAAAAAACCTTTCACCGGAAAGGTTTTAAAAAGTAGATATTTTAACATCTAAATGATTGAAAAATTTTGTGAAGTTAAACAAGATTGTAAATAGATTTATTTAACAAATTTATGTATGAAGGGGTTGTCTCTTTGGTGTAATGACTAATGTGCTGGTCAGTGACATTTTAGTGAGTTTAAATGCCATTCTCTTTATTGCATTCACTTTTGGACTAATACCCTTGGAAAAATTATTAACCCTCTTATCTCCTCACTCCACCAACTAAGAGTTAAATAAAATCACTATCGTCATTCTTCAAGGAGGCCTTCTTCTCTATCTATCTATGACTGTGTGTATACTATTCCAATTTAGGTCTGTCTATGGAGGAGTCTCCATGGTGCAATGGCTAACATGCAAAGCTGTTACATCATAGAGAGTTTGAATTCCAGTTGTGCTATTGCGTTCACTTTTGGACTAATACCCTTGGGGAAAGTTATGAACCCCATTATCTCCCGTAGATGTAGGGTTAAATAGTACCACTACTGTTCCTCTACAAAGATGGTTATTTTTGTCACTCTCCTATGATCGTACTATCTACCAGTGCCATATTATGAAGATACAACTAGCTGTGGTGTGAGGGGGGATGTATAGTGCTATTATGAGAACTACTGCTAAAATATTTAATGATAGATGATTATTGGGTGAGCTGAATATTTAGGATAATCTTAAGTTGATGTGTAGAGTCCATTTAGCACACTCAGAATCTTCAATTTTGTTCTCTTGTTTGAATTGAAGAGAGAAAAAAAACATTTAAAGTTTTAGCACTCAATTGGAAGATTTTGCATTGAAAAGCCAGAAGAAAGGGATTGTCAGTGGTCAAGAATTATTGCAAGTATGTATTTACCCAACTCCTCAACCACAAGCAGGATGTGACACAAGGTCAGTTTTTGAATGGCTTTTAACAGATCTGAATTCAGTTTTCCTTTTCCAAGGCTGGTTGCCATACCAAAATTAAAGAGCTTAATCACCCCTTTTATTCACTCATAGCTATAGGAAGAAGAGTTGGATTCATACATTTCCATGTGTATTGGCAATATGTAAAATACAAAAATTTAAACTCATTTTGTCTATTTCCTATACTGGTGACCATTATTACACCTTAAGGGATTATCTGTGGTCATGAATTATTGTAAGCATGACTGATAGAATAAGGCTTTTATAAATGGAATGTAAGTTCATTGGCAAAAATATTACGTATAAAACAAAAAAAACCCCAAAGCATTTGCAATTTTCAGTTGATATCTAAAAATACAGTCATCAAAATTGATATTCTTGATTAATCATAAATTGATTCATTAAACTTTGACAATATTGATGATATCAAATATTTGTCACTGTTTTTCCATTCAGTGTTTTTGAGCTTTTTGCAATAATCAAACATACTGTTCCTTAATTTTATTTGGTCTGTTTTGGCAAATCCATTGCACATGAGATTCATTACTTTCTGTTTCTTACAGATGAGGCTGCCTGTTGCTCTGGGAGATCATAGTGGGTGGGGCCAGGAGGAGAGAAAGAGAGAGATCTAACAATAGGCTGCTTGCATTACGTGCAGTTAAAGTGGTCTTGCGGTTGTTAGTATTCCAACCTGCTTTCCTTGGCAACGAGCAGATGGCTGGCTGGCTGTGTTTGTAGTCTTGGTTTTACTTGCTGTGCAAGCCGAGCCTTTAAAGCTGGCAATGGCAAGTTCCATGCTGCTTCATGTTCTGTTGTTGGGTTGGTGCTCTTTGAATTTGTGTGTGTGTCTAGCACTTGGCTTTGGTGTTGGCGTTGGATCAAAGATTTCTTCTGCTTCTGCCAAAACAAAAACATATACAGCCTCAGACACAATAAATGTTGAATATTTCAACATCAAAGTCTCTCAACCTGTTGACAGTAACATTTATAGATGTGTCAAAAAAAGAGAAAAGCAGTACTTTTGGTTTTCATTTATTCATGCATATACAAATATATGGGGTGCTTGTTGTATTGGGGTTATCATCATACAAACTGGACACAACAACCAGAGTTCAAATCCCGAACAAGGCTGTTTGCATTTACTCGTACCCTGAGAGAAAGGTATGCATTCAACAATTCTCACTGTAGAATCAGTCATGAGTAAATAGTAAGACAGCCTGGGCTCTTTAACCTTTGTGTACTTACTGGTCTAGAAGAATTAAAATTTTGAATTGAAACCAGTTAAAATTCTCTTAAAAATTTACCTTGTTATATCTTGTTTGTAGCAGAGGGTTTAAGTAAATACATACACACATATAAACTTGTATGATTTATATATACATATTTATGTATTAGCATATAAGTTACAAAAAAACTATTGATCATCATATATTTAACGATAATTCAAAGATAGATGTTAGAATATATGTAAATAATTAGATATAATATATCAATTAACAAAGAAAACCTTATAATCCAACAGTTAATTAATTCCTGACCACTGACATTCCTTTTTTTTTTTTTTTTTTTAATTATTATTTTATTTGCAATGCACACCATACAGACTGTCGTAAAACTTGCCAGAATTCAAGTATTTAATTACCAACATTTCCCCAGAAACAATTTATTTTTCATTAACTCTTTTCCCAGCAGATAACTTTTTTTTTAATCCTTTCAGAGTGGATGAATTATTTTAAGAAAATTTGTGAAATAGAAGTAATGTTCAAACAAGTCAATTAAACATATATATATATATATATATATATATATATATATATATATATATATAAAAAACCTGCCAAAAACAAAACAATTTGATCAGCAATTGTGTGTTGTCATACAACAGCATGAAAATAAGAAAGCACTCAGTTCTAATTATATTTTGTAAAACAATCTTGCACCTCACTGGGGGCTCCCAGGTATGTTTCTATATATTAACATTAAATTAGTCAATGAACATGCAAATGGAAAATGCCTTGCATTGAACTATGATAAAAATGTCACACAAAACTAATTTTCCACACTGTTGCATGGTTTCTTATCCAATATTAATAATTTTCAAACAGATCTATTTTGACACATAAATGGGATCCTAAGACGTACCATCATTCTTATTCAGTGCGAACCTAGTAATAATAGGAATGAAAGGATTTACTTCACACTTCCTACATATTCAGAACTGAAGCCTCATCATCAGATGCAGTCTAATGTCATACTTAGGACACCACTTTTTTTTTTTTTTTTTTTGAGGAGGGTGGGGGTCTTCAAAACGCTGCAGGGGGCAGATACAGTGTATTCTAAGCCTTATTGGCAGGGCAAATAAATTTTGAAATCAACAATTCATATCAGAATGTTAATTATTATTAAAATTGCATAATTGTTATATTATATTTCATGGAATATGATACATCTATTATAGATATATTCGATATAGATTTTTTTTTTTTTTTTTTTAAATATTTCAGTGACCCATGAATTGTAATCGAAATTTGTAACTGAACAACCAATATTGTTTGTGGGTGGGTGTGGAGGTCCCTATGGTGTAGTGGTTTACCTTTTGGACTAGCGCATCATAGTGAGCAAATTTGAGATCCAGTTGCACTCTTCATTCCCTTTCAGACTAATACCCTTTGGGAAAGCATGAACCCCTTTATTCTTTCAAGCTCTGGGTTAAATAGTACCACAACTGTTCTTCTACAAGGATGGCTTTGGCTTTAAATACCCTATGAAGTTGATATGCTATTAAACAAAGAAACCAAACCAATATTGTTTTTCTTTGAAATATTGAACAACTCTAATCACAAAAACTTGATAATTCTAAAAACGTAATTTTTTTTTTATAATTATCTCTTAACCCTTTCACTTCCACTGTAATACCAGTATCTCATTTAAATTTGATTTTCATTTTTAACCCTTAAAAAAGTTTTATTGCAAATCATAATTTTGCATGTTATTCACTTTTAAGGGTCCATTTTAAAGAGATTTTATTTTTGTTTGTTTTCTATTACCTTAAAACTCAACCCTCTCTTTTTATACTGACAGCAGACCTAAGGAAGCGACTGTAAAATGACATTAACTGAAATATTACATTGACAATATCAAAGGCATAAAGAAGATATTTGCTTAGCCCTCACCCTGACAACAAAAAAAATATTGGTACACTTTTTATAGGTTTTGTTTACTTTTTAATATTCTTTGTTAAAATGTTTCGGGTTGTGTGAAAACAGTCAAGAGCATTTGATGAAACTTTCTTGCCTAATGATTGTTTAGCACTATTGACTTTGTCTTTGCTATCCTAACTTAGATATATATGTGCTCTATCACTGATATTGAGCACTCTTTATTTATATAGCAAACTACATTATCAATCTTAATATATTTATAAATGTGCTTCAGACATGTAAACTTAAACTCACCTGGAGACCGTTTTTATGAAACTCAATCGTGAGTGGTTTTATTTTATCTTATTATTGGAATAATGTGATATTTTTCTGCATTTCTGCACATAAAGCACTATATCAATTTTACTGGTTTTGACTGTTTTTGTCATAAATTATAATTTATTTTTTGCTCCCTATGAGTATAAACAAATTTTTAAAATAAATGATTGTTTTTAAAATATGGCTAACATTTAAAAAAAAAAAAATTTTTTAACTTTAATCCGTTTCTTTTTACGTTGAAGACTTTTAAAACCCTGGAATCTGATTGCATGTGATTTATAAATTAGTAAGAAAAAGAAGTCTCATTTTTTAATGGTTGTCTCCCCCTGTTAAAAATTAAAAAAAAAAAAAATGGTTGTCTCCCTTATTTAATTTTTTTTTTTTTAAGTGAATTATTCAGTCATGCAATTTAGCATTTTAAAAATGTTTATATCAGTCTTTGTTAATTAAGAAATGGATTAAAAAAAATTTTGAGAATATTGCAGGTTAGACATTCTGTATTTGTAAACTTATCTTTTGCTCAAAATTTATAATTAATATAATCTCATTTTTACATTTTAAATAAACTTTTAAAAATTCTTAAAGTTACCCTTAGCAAGGCTAGCAGACCAATATAGACAGAGATTTAAAAAATGAAGGTAAAGTGGTAAAAAAGGAATATTACTAAGGAACAATAAAGTAGAAAGACTGTTTTCTATAAGCAGTACCTCAGAAAATCTTCATTGACTATGGTATCATCTCAGAGTAAGACACTTGTTAATCCAAGACCCAGAGTTGCAGCTGGTAGGAAAATTTTCATTGGGGAGTTTGACCCACTGGATAGATATGTGTTGGGAAGAAGCTGTAGAAATGAAACATTTGGTGTGAGGAAGATTCAGAAAGAATCGGTGTTCTTCCCGAAAGACTGAAAAATGAATTCTTATTGGGAACTTTTAAATAGGGAGAAGTGATAAATGTTTTCTTTTTTCTTTGTTGTTCGGAACTATTCTTTGACTTTTATAAATATGATTAAACCTTATGAAAGTTAACAGCTTTTGTTACTGTTTGCCTGTGTAGTTTTGGTATATTGGTTGACCAAATAAGTTTTTTATCCATCGTTTTCACAATATATCTCGTATAACAATAGAAGAAAAAATGGATTTTCATTGTTTCTCCTGAAATATGAATGAAATGAATTAAAACCTTCTCAATTTTTCATTTTCATATTTTAAGAGTGTGTGTGTGTGTGTGTGTATCAAATATAATGGTTAATAGTATGGAAAATGTCAAGTTCTAATTCTAACAAACTCTTGTGAAAGGCATGAATGCACTTATCCCTGTATTTTATGACTCAATGAAACTCTGAGGTAGTGTATTATAGAAAAACAATCAGTTGACTGAATTCAAATTCTGCCTATGGTTGCTTATACTTACTTTACCCTAATACCTTTCAGAAAGGCATGAATCCACATATCCTTTATATTAGTGGAATAGTTAATGACATGAATCGAACTTAATTTTTAGCCAGCAATGTTTGAACAGAAATGGAATTACTCATCCAAAAAGGCATGAACTCACATCTGTTGAAAGCCAGTTTCCATGGCAAGATGGATTTCAGCTGAGGGTATTGCACAAATAAATCATAAAGCAATATTACTTATTTTCCATTTCACAAAGCCACTGCTGTATTGTTTATTATTAATTTTTGACACGTATTTTTATTCATCTTATTTCTCTTGGGTTTTATTACAAGGATTAACAATATGAGATTTTATTTTATTTTAATTAATATCCTATTTTATACTAAGCAAAAAAATTGTAATATTGCTATGTATTTTCCTGCATAGAAGAACTCTAAATATTTTATGGATTTAAAAATTGTTTTAATTTTATTCAAACTTGTGTGGTTGTTTGTATGCTTTGTATTTGAGGTATGCATGGAATAATGGCTATTATTGTAGAAAATTCAAATCCTGGATGCCTTTTACTTCACACTTGGAAAGGCATGAACCAATCTATTCTGCTTTCTGCTTTTGATTAAATAGCAGGGCAGACTGAACTCTTTGGTTTTGATATGTAACTGTTTTAAGAGAAGGAAATACTCTGAATTGGGTGTTGTTTGGAGACTGTAACATATTGGTTCACCATTTTTCTATTATTAACGTATCTAAAAAGTGTGACTTGGTCTTATTGGAATATGTCAGTTGCATCCCCTTGCGGAGGAGTAAGGACCCCCCCCAACCACACACCAAACAGCTGACACCAAAGTGCATCCAGTAGTCCGGTTCTGGAGTTGTGAAGAGTGTGGTACCACTTTCTTTATTGCTATTACTCTGAGGTCCACACTGACCCAGACTAGAAGAGCCTGTTAGGGTTCCATCTGTGGGTCAACTACATCCATTTGAAAATTATTAGTAATTGACTGGAATTTGTAAAATCCTACATTTTTTTCTTTTTTAAAGATTGCAATGGAATGCTGGAAGTCTAGTTAGGATTATAAACAAACATTTACAAATGAATCCAATTTTGGCAATAAATAACCCATAAGGAGTTGATGTGTCATTAAACAAGTAAATCCAGCAGTTGGTAAATGGTTGTCATTGACTTGATGGATGAAAATTATGCTAGGGTGAGTCATACTTCCAATCACAGCAGATACCATATCACGATTTGAACTGCTTTGATAACATGATATATGCGTTGCAAACAGGCATGTATCAAAATATGGCCAAACTTTGGATTCACCCTATTATTACACTGATTAAGGACTTAAAATACCAGCAAATGTATCTATTATTCTTCTGAGCTTGTGTAAAAGTCACCTAGCACTGTAGAATCCAAAGGCATTTAACTCCTAGATCTTTTCCACACCCAGAATACCCAGTTACCCCATTGCCACCCTCAAGTGAGAAATGTATTCTGAATAGCATTCCAACTTCACATCTAAAAATAAACTTGGTTGAGCTTGAGTTCTTGGTGATTGGTTTGTCTTTAAAACTCGGCATGTTTACTTGTTGGGGCCAGGTTGGGCTGGGCAGGAGATACAACTGATATTAAGAGAAAGAAAAAAAAAACTTAAAAATAAATCCCCCCTCTCCTCTCTGCCACATGTTTCTCTATGGAGAATGCTAAATGGTAAATAAAATAAATAAAAAAAAAAAAAAAAATTAAAAAAATTGGCTGTGTGCCTCAATCCTGGCTTTATGAGGCTAGACGTGGCGGGTTGTACATGCTTATGTCAGTTGTTTTGGAATTATGGACTTTTTTCTTTAAGCATAACTTTCAGGAATTTAGTCTTAAGAAGAGTTTCATCACTATTTTATAGGCAACTTATGCACCCATCATGTGTTTCCACTGTAACTACAGTCCATGATTATGTTAATGCTTCTGTTTATGAAGGAGTGAAAGATTCAAATTACTGCCCTGTCAGCAGGGTTTGAAATACACTGAGTATATCTTTTGGGTGTGACAATAAACTGCATCTGATGGGTGAGGCTCTTGCTCTGGAGATTAATGGAGTGTGGATTACCACTTAATTACTCCCAGGTCCACTTTGACCCAGAGTCGTAGTACTTGTTAGGCTTCCATTTATTAGTCAAATCAGTCTGTTTAAAATTGTTCAGATTTGATAAGAATACTTGATACCATATAACTAAATTTCTTGTATTTAGAAATAGTTACTCAAAGTTATATTTCCTAACAATTATTATTAGTCACTTGAAACCATTTAACTGTTTACAAACAAATGACTATTATTAGTGATAAATAATTACCTGAAATCATAATTATTAGTATTAGATAGGAATACTTGAAACCATATAATTGTGTATAAATTATTTGTATTACATAGGAATACTTGAAACCGTATAATTGTGTACAAATTATTTGTATTAGATAGGAATACTTGCAATATAATTGGATGCAAAAAAACTCTTAAACAACTAGACAAAACACAAAAATATAAATCTATGATGAAGGCAATTCCCTAACATCTAGGCATAGAATAACCCTCACTAAATTGACATGTCATTAGAATAAATCGAATTCATTTATGTCAAGAATTTGGATAATTAAAGAATAATGTTCATGTGGATGTTGACCCCACAAAATGGTTGCAGATTGGACTGAAAATTGCTTTATTCTCTTGGAGCATTTTAAGTGTAATAATGGGTTACTATTCAACATATACTGATGTATATACATAATGAAAATTGTTTTAGATATATCTCGAGGTTAAACTTATCTTCTAACCTGATTTAGTCATGGGGATGGGACTCGTATAGCATGTCTTGGGCACAAATAGCCTGGCAGAGCCCATCCTTCTCCAGATCTACAACTGGTTTGAATTTAGTTTTCCTTCTCTTAGACTGTTTGCCACACCAGTTTGCTTTACAATATACCTAAAACTGGTGGGAGAATAGTTGGATACATACCTTTCCAAAGGGAATTAGCACTATGTGAAATACAAACAACCTTGTTCATGATTTGAACCCAAGCAGCTCAGCAGGTGTCTTTATGGTGTCATGGTTAAAGTGATGAACTGCAGAATCATAGTAAGTGAGTTTGAACTCCAGTCGCGCTATAATGTTCACTTTCGGGCAAATACCCTTGGGAAAGGTATGAATCCCCTTATCCTCCCAGCTATGGGTTAAATAGTACCACTACTGTTCTTCTAGGAGAATGGCTTTAGCATTAAATAACCTACAAAGGTTGATATGCGATTAAACAAAGAAACCAAACCAAATCAAGCAGCTCAGTCCACTTATGATGGGGGTCATGTGAAAGGGTCAGGGTATTTTCTAGGAAAATAGAATCATATAGCCAAGTAAAAAATCAGATATTTGTATTTCATTTCATACTAATGAATCTATTTCTTTTCTTTTCAACTGTGGATTAGATTGGCGGGAAAATTAGGTTCTCTCTTAGCACAAAAGCCAAAAGTGTCGATCACCTGTGAGAATGATCAATTAATCATTGTTCTCTATATTGAAGAAGAATTTTCTAGATTTTATAATGTCCAAATCTGATTAAATCAAGTGAATTGTTGATCAATCAAGTTGATCCTATTTACCCAACCCCTCTGCTCGGGCAGGATATGATACAAGGTCAATTTTTAAGTGGAGTTTAACAGGTTTGAATTCAGAGTTTTTCCTTCTCTTAGACTAGTTGCCTCACCAAGGCTGAAGAACCCAGTCTGCCCTACTATTTACCCATAGCTGGAGGGAGAATAAGTGGATTCATACCTTTCCCAAGGGTATTAGTGCTATGTGAAATGCAATCAGTCTCGTCGTAGGATTTGAACTCGTGTCGCCGTGTCCAGTTCCTACGACGATAACCATTACACCACGGGCACCTCCATAAATCAAGTTGATTAAAATCCAACATACAAATTTTCCTAGATATGGAAGTATGTAGTTAAGATCATTGGCCTAACAAGTAGTGTGTTCATCAATGGTCCAGGAGACCAGGATTCAATCCCAGGTCGAGTCATACCAAAGACTCAAAAAGTGGTACTTGATACCTCCTTGCTTAACACTTAGTATTATAAGGTATGTTTCAAGGGGAAAGTGGAGCAATCCCAAGAAAGGAGTAGCGCCCTCCCCTGCACCTCAGTGTAGTAGCTATTGAAAAGGGAGCTTTTGGGTAGCCCTCGACTACAATCGCCAGACTTACTTTTACTTTAGATATTTGTCTGAATTTACCTGATCCCTCCACTAGAGGCTGCCCTGTCAGCTAGGGCTATAGAATACTCTGACTGCACCTATACAGAGAGATAATACCCCTCACTCCCAAAAAGTGTCTGAAGTATGACACTAAACTTTATTTTATGGTGAGGCTCTTGTCTGGGAGCTTTTGTGGAGTACCTGTTAAGATCCCATCGGCATGTTAAAAAAAACTGTTCTATCATTTACTAAGGATTATTAGTTATTTGAAACCATCACAGCTGTGTGCAAATTATTTATATTACTTAGAAATACTTGGTAAATAGAATTACTAATGTTAAATAACAATACTTGAAACTATTTAACTATGTGCAAACAAATGATTATTATTAAACAGAATTTTTAGTGTTAGATAGGAATATCTGTAACCATTTAACTGTGTGCAAGCAACTCATTTAGAAATAAAGTTGCCTACACTTAGAAATCGGGTATGTATAAAACAGGATTTGGCATTAAATAACCCACTAGGGTTGATCTGCAGTAAAACACCAACCAACAACCCTTTGCCACTGGAAGGATGTGGAACAGGGTCAATTTTAAAGTGGAGTATATCTGGTTTGAATTTAGCTTTCCTTCTCCTAGACTGGTTGCCTAACCAATACTAATACTTTTCTCCCCAACTATTTACCCATAGCTCGGTGGAAAAGAGATAGATTTATACTTTTCTCAAGGTTTTAGCACAAAGTTGTCCAGGTTTCGGGTCACTCATTCCATTATGCTAATTATGCCTCCTTAATTTTTATTTGTTGTTGTAACAAAATTTAATAAAAAGAAAAATTAAATTTAATTACAATCAATTTAAGAAATCATTTTTATTTTGATATTTTAGGAAAATACACAAGGAAAAACAACGCGTCAATTACATAATTCATTCAGACATTTAAACATTGTCACTGTGTATTTTGAAAATCCGTCCTTTTTAGGTGAAATGAATTCTGGATCTAATGGGTTATCCACTTTGGCAAATCCCAGTCTTATAGTTTTTTTGGATGGGATTTTTTTTTTTTTTTCTAAAATGATGCTCATCTAATCAGAAACTATTTAAAATCTTAAATATTAAGCCCTGGTCATGATTATTGGAACCCATGAAATTTCATTTCATTATGTACTGAAAAAACAAAAATGAATCTAATAAAATAGGTTTGTTCTATTGACAACTCATTGTGGATAAAAAAAAAAAAAACATCAGCAAATGATAAAATAACAAGCTTATATCAATTTGCTTATTTTTGGTTAATTTGTAAAGAGATAGCAAAAAAATTAAAGGGTGCCAATAATGGCAACCATGTGTATGTGTGTGTATATATATATATATATATATATATATATATATATACACTAGCTGATGTACTAATTTACACTTGGCAAATGGTCAGAAACTGGACCAAAGTTGGTTATTTGACAACAAATAAAATTGGAATAAAAACTTTCAGTGAATATTTATCATTAAAAATAAATCCACATAAACAAACAAAAAAAAGAAATTTACCCATTGTTTTTTTATATAAAATTTTTATTGTTCTTTGAAAAATTTCATGGAGTTTAAAAACAAAAACAAATTTTTAAATTTCCGTGACATTTAAGAGTTTTTTGATTCTTCAAAAATGTAAGTGAATAATTTGTAGATAAATTTTATTTTTAAATGAATTGTTAGAGTTCATTTGTTTGCACACAGTTAAATGGTTTCAAGTATTCTTCTTCAAGTATTCCTATCTAATATGAACAATTTGCATACAGATGTTTTAGTTTCAAATAACTAATAATAATCCTTAGTAAATGATTGAACAGTTCCATTTGATCTGTAATTCGGACTCTAACAGGTACTACCAATCTGGATCAGAAATCAGTTATAAACCCTAGTACTGGAGCCTAACCATCAGATACAGTTCTATTGTACCCAGTACATTCGGGCTTGTTTTTCTTAGCCCCCCCCCTTCTAGCACCCTTTAAGATAAAAAGGGTTGAGTGTTTGCTACAAGAGAAATTTGAAGAATGTGTTTGGGACTATCATAAGTGCTAGGGCTTGACATGACCAGTTAATTGATCAGTTTGGGCTTCTTCAACCAGCTGTCTACCCCAGTAAGAGTCAAAGTGGACTGTTACAGGGTTGTTTGGGTTTTATGGCATTTTAATCTTAGTAGGTTATTCAATGCCAAATTCTGCTTTTACATATATTAAACATAAGATTTCTAAAATACTTTGTCAATAATATATTAAACAAGTAAAAGCTCATTTGTTTGCACACAATTTAATGGTTTCTGTAATATAATGGCCGAGGGATTTTGTTTTATATATCTTGCCTTTGGGTTTAGTTAGGCTGAGGACCTTTCGGCTCAGCACATGGTTTAGTTAGGTGCAAATTTGAGCGCAGGTGTGAACGCGTCGTTCACAGATGTCAAAATAAAAATCCCAGGACCAGAGGATGTGAATGACGTCATGCACTGGAAGCATGCGTGGAGGATTTTGGGGGATTTGAAAAAGGTCAGTTGGTTGAGAACTAGATACCAAACAGGAAGGGTCGACTTTTGGGACTCGCAGAGCCCAGACGAATTTGCGTGCTACGGGCGCCGCACGAGATGGGGGGGAAGATGGAAAAGCCAGAATAGAAAGAATGTGTATCTCTCTCCGTATGTCGAAGAACGTTTAAACTCAAAGGTAATAAAAATTTTTGTACCTGAACTAAGAAGTTGTAAGTGTTTTTCATGTTTCGGGATTCCTATGTTCTATGTATATATGTTATGAACATTCTCTGTACGTTTCACATATCCAGATATCTGGCTATGGTACAGTTTCAAGTATTTCTATCTAACTATAACAATTCAATTCAACATCAGTCATTTGTTTACACACAGTTAAATGATTTTACATATGATTTGTAAATGAATTGTTTGCAGATTGGGTTCGGTTTTTATGTTATATCAACTATTGTAGGTTGTTTATTGCCAGATCCTGTTTAGACTTATATATTAAATACATATGGTTGTAAACATTTTGCTAATAACATTTTTAAACAAGCCTGAACTCATTTTTCTTCACAGTCAAATGATTTCAAGTATTTCTATCTAATATGAATCATTCTATTTACTTTTAATCATTTTTATCCACACAGTTAAATGGTTTCGAGTATTGCTATGTAACTGTAACAATTTAATATCAGTCATTTGTTTACACACATTTAAATAGATATACATGATATTTAGCAGATTACTGACTCTGTAATTTTAATTTTACTTTTCAAGTAAATAGTTTGTAAGTAACATTTATAAAGAGGTTGAGCTTATCTGTTTGCACACAGTTAAATGGTTTCAAGTATTGTAGTTATTCATTATCTCTTTTAGATTAAGGTTGGCAACTATGTGGTCTGTGTCACTATCCATACTTTCTGTACTAAAGGATCTTTGGTGATCCCCAAGCATTGCGCAGTTTATTCATTGTTATTGGTGACATTGTTCTTGATGTTAAGGGGATTGTATCGAATTTGGTTGAGGGCAGCTTTTCAAGCTTGGCCAATGGTTTATTTAATGCTCAAGCCAACTTTGTGTGAGCGCTAATACTATCAAACCCACAGCTACTGGGTGGAGGGTGTAGTCAAGGGCATTAGTCTGAAAGAGAATGTAATTGCATGACTTGTTTGGTTTCTTTGTTTAATGGCATATCAACTATTGAGGATTATTTAATGCCAAAGCCATCTTCGTAGAAAAGTGATCATCGACATCATCATGTTGTGCTGACTCTCAGAATTCGTCTTAATCATCCATTGCTTTTGGCAGATCTTCTAAACTACAATCCACGTCCGTACAGAGCTGTTGTAGATAAGTTCTGGTTGGTCATCCAACACTTGTATATCTGTGTGAAGGGGTCCATAGGAGAATGTCACTTATGAGTTTGTCCTTACTTCTCTAGCAGTGACCCACATGTCTTGTCCATCTTATTTGGTTGGTTTCAGAGATGGGAGGTAAGTGGCCGTACAGCTGTTGTTTTTTGGGGTTGATGCTTCCTGGATTTGTTCAATATAGCTTGTAGCATTCTTGTACAATTCTGGTCTAGCTTTTTCTCTATACGCTTAGTCAGCATCCATGTGGTTTATCCATATAGTAGAATTGACTTGACCACTGGAGGATAAGAGGGTTCATGCCTTTCCTAAAGTAAACATGATGTGACGAGAGTTTGAATTTGCTTCCTACAATATTGCAGTCCAGCACATTAGCCATTGCATAATGAGGACTTAAATGACTAAACTGCTTTGCTTTAGAGCTATCACATTTAGTATACTATTCTTATGAGATCCAGAGGAAGGTTTTAATATAATAGAAAAAAAAAAAAAAAGAAAATATGTCTGTCACAGGGGAGTTTAGAGATGAGGGTGGTCACTAACAATAATCAATAATCATTAGAAAGCTATGTTGACGTAACTAATCATAAAGAATTTAAATTTACAAACTTCAAAAAGAAAAATTGCCTTGCTAAAATAATTATTCACATTTAATTAAACATTAATAATTCGGTTTATAGGTTGTTCTT
>CAUZXS010002468.1:5000-7500 GCA_963585895.1 Sepioteuthis lessoniana | reverse complement strand
TATATATATATAAATAGAGAGAGAGAGAGAGACATATATATATAAAGATTTTGTGTTCTAATAAATTACTTGAAGAATCTTTTTTATATTATAAAATGTTAACAATTTTATTGCTAAAATCATTCGTAAAATATTTTTTATATTCATAATAATTTTTCAGTTTTGCATTGAACTACTTCCACTTTGAACTGGAAATGGTATTGAGCTACCAAATTGGTGTTCATGTTATCAAAAGTTTGCAAAACATTTGAATCCTTTAAGTAATTACATCGCTCAGAGCTAACACTATGGACTAAAACATGTTCTTAAAAAAAGAAAAAAACAAAACCTACTCTGTCTGCTGGAACTTAAGAATACACCAACTGCACTTCTGCAGAGTGTTAAGAACCCCTCACATAACAAGGTTACCTGTTGGCCATGGGTGGCAACATAGTAATGCTTGAGGACAAGATTCTGCTAACACTCCTTGGATCCTGGTGGTTGAGCAAGTACTTGGCCTGGCAATTGTGTACACTCAAGCCACTTGCAACATCCCACTTTGGCCCCTTAGCAGGCTAGATGGGCAGTCCGATCGGCCTGATCTGATCAATCAGTTGGCCGTGTCAAACCCTAGCACTTATGTTTTATCCCGACCTTACTTTTCAATCTTCACTTGGAACCAATTCCCAACCCTTATCTTTTAGGTGCTAGATGGTAGTGGCTGAGGGTCAGTTGTGTTTCAGACAATAGGAATTTGACTTTTACTACAAATCTGAAATTGATATGGGCTTGCAAACTTATTCCCAGCTTTAGTATACTGGTCATGCAAATGGGTTTCCTCCTTTGGTACATTCCCAACACAAGTTTCATTTCTTGCTGGATCACAGGGCCAGCAAAAAATAAACATCACTTATGGCATCATCTAACAAAAAAAAAACAAAACAAAATTTATCTGAATCCTACTCAAATAATGAGATTGTAGATTTCCCCCAGATTCATTGTCACTGAATATTTCGTGTAGGTTTATCTGGCTAAGTTCTCTTTCTTAATTGAAAAAGTTATCACAACCAGAACTACACCCTCCAAAAAAAAAAAACTGTAAGGAAAACAAGGAATGGAAATTTGCTTGTTGAGGTGGACTGCCGGAGGTGGGCAGGAAACATTCTAAAAATGCTTGATTTGTCACCATTTTGAATTGTCTGAAAAGGAATATTTTGCAAGATTCAGATAATTTTTCAATAGACCAAGCAATATAGTTTACGTCTATGGAAAAAAAATTCTTAAAAAATAAAAAATTGTATTTTCCGTTTTTTAAAAAGATTTCCTTTATTCATTGAATGACCCTCATATATATGATAGGGCCCTCCTCAGTCCAAGAAATTTCCTCTTCTCTATTGAATGACCCTCATATATATGAAAGGGCCCTCCTCAGTCAAAAGAATTCTCCTTCTTAATTGAATGACCCTCATATATAGGATAGAGCCCTCCTCAGTCAAAAAAAATTCTCCTTCTTTACAGAATGATCCTCATATATATAAAAGGGCCCTCCTCAGTCAAAAAAATTTCCCCTTTCTTTATTGAATGACCCTCATATATAGGATAGGGCCCTCCTCAATCAAAAAAATTTCCCTTAATTGAATGGCCCTCATATATATGAAAGGGCCCTCCTCAGTCTAAAAAATTAGCTTTATTTATTGAATGACTTTTGTATTTGAAATTTTTTTTTTTCATCAAACAAAAATAGTGTGAGTTTTTTCTCTATAGCTCAGCCCATGAATTTCAACTTATGTTTTGAAAAACTTTTATGCAATAAAAGTTTATCTTAATAATTTGGTGAAACACAAACTGTTGCAAGCATATTCTGATGTTTGAATTCTTACTGATAGAATTTTCATCATTATTAATTTTTAAATATTTTTTAATCACCATATAATATTTTTGATGAAAACAAAACTGAAAAATAAAAATATTAAAACCTGGAATACAAACAATATACTCCAGGTACATTCTTACCACCTTAATAGTGGAATTCTTACCTGAATATCAAATTTACTAGACCAACAAAGGTTATGTATAACCAATTTGTTAATAAGCCTCTAATCCAGTAATTATACACTTCTTAGATCTTTAAAACATTAAGACTATTAGAAACTGAAACAAATGTTGAATATGAATGTAATGGTTATATAAAATCTATCTCCACTCCCGCCATATACTAAAAAGGTTCATAGATATTTTTCCTGGGTATTGGTGAGGGGTGGAGACAATATATTGAAGGCTTTGAAACTGTTATTCTATATCTCCCTTACCAAATATCTGTCAATATCACTTAGGAAACATAGTGGCACCAAAAAAACAAAACAAATGGAAAAACTGTTTCCTGTCATGAAAATCAAGAGAAATGTACAAAATATTAAACATTATTCAAGAATTCAACTTAAAAAGTTTTTAATTTTATTGAAATAGATGAATGTTACATGAAATATAGTGAAATGTGCAAAATGAAGAATCTGTTTGCTTT
>CAUZXS010002467.1:5000-37500 GCA_963585895.1 Sepioteuthis lessoniana | reverse complement strand
GTGTATCAGTGGTGGAATTTTAGAATATTTGGAATATTCAAACACAGTAAGCTACATTAAGATCTAGACTACATTATTTATGTTATTGCATTTATTTTCATTTTATTCCAGTAAGTTTGAATGTGTTTTTCTTTATTATAGATGTTGAAGAAATATTTTTGTAGGCTAGCATAGCCAAAAGTTAGGGGTCATTCATGATAAAAACATTTTTGTAGCTAAAAATTAGGGATCATTCATTTTTTTAGTATATAAGGTAATGGTATCTAAAATATTTTTCACAGATTCATTTCCTGAAAATTCCACTGAATGTGAAAGAAAAATTAATGTTATTGCTTTAGAAAATTAGCAAAAAGTCTTGAAGTATATTAAAAAAATTTTTTTAACTATGAATGGTGACTTCTAACATTAATACAACATTCCTAATTTCAATGTCATGCTATGAAAAACAATATTTTCTTGACAATAATCATAGAAAACTTAAAAAAAAACAAAAAAAAAAAACATGATTCCTTTTTTATGTGATGATGAAGAAAGGTCTTCCAAAACAAATTATCCACTTACCCTGAACTACAGATCAAACTGTTAGGAGAGGGTGACCCTTCCCTTGAGTTTGCCTGTGATACGCTGAGGATAAATGGAGTGACAGTCTGTGAAGGGCTTAGAGCCAGCTTAGCTAGATCAACTGCATGGCCAGGACTTTTCTGTGGTTGTTGTTGCTGTTGTGCTTGTTGCTGTGGTTGCTGTTGTTTGTTGAACAAGTCATTAAAATTAGGTTTGATATCAGGACCCGTGGTCGACGTGGTCACAATCATAGTAGGCAGACTCTGAGTTGGCTGAACGCTCTGTGTGGAGGTCTGGATAAGGTGAGCTGAGATCGGAATCGAGGTGAGAGCGATAGAGCTGAGGGACTGCTGCACCTGCAGAGATGGTGTCTGTGGAAGGGGTGGGGGTAAAGGGACTTTGGAATCAGCAGCAAGATTCATCAATATGTGCGATGGGGGCTGAGCAGTGAGGACCTGGTGTGACGGTGACTGGGGGTTGATTATCTGTGGAGGTGACTGCACATTGAGGATCTGCTGTGGAGACTGCACATTGAGAATCTGTTGCGGAGAGTGCATGTTCATCATCTGCGGTGAATGGACAGTCATCACATGCGGGGGTGAGTGCATAGTCATGACCTGTGGCGGAGAATGCACAGTCATTACTTGAGCCGGTGATTGCACATTCATCACTTGCGCTGGGGACTGTACACTCATCACCTGGGCTGGAGACTGCGGCTGCTGCTGCTGCTTAATAAGGTTTGTCTGTTGCGTTTGTTGTTGCTGCTGAGACTGTTGTTGTTGCTGCTGCTGCAATTGAATTTTAAGCTGATGTTGCTGCAACTGCAGGTGCAGCTGCAACTGAGATTCATGCAACTGACGTTGTAGTTCTTCAATTTTCTTTTGTTGTTGCTTGACCAATTCTTCCTGACCCATCACCCCACGTTGCTGATTGCCTACCTGAGGCTGCATTTGCTGCTGAGGAGAAACTACACCAACTGCTTTTGGAGCAGATGTTAAATTTTGACCAAGATCATTTTGGGAATTCACATGATCAATGTCCATTGGGGCATTTTCACCAGGAGCCACTGATGGGGGTCGAGAGATTTGGTCAACTGTCATTGGAACATTGCTCATGGCATTGTTCAAGTGATTTTTGTGCATCAAAAAATTGGTGCTAATGTCCAGCTTGTCAATTGACATGTTAGACAGAGTCTGATTTGAAGTTTCCTTGCTGTTGGGTGAGGTTGGGGGAGATACATTTGTGAGCATGGATTCCTCAGTTGCATAGACCACAGCCTGAATTGCTGGTTGGGAAATGTTGCTGTTGTTATCAAGAATACTGCTGGGTATCTGATTGGTGATGGTAGTGGTGCTAGTGCTGGTGGTAGTGGTAGGAGAGGAGGGGGTGTTATTTGATTTTGTTTCTATGAAGTTTCTGAGCCGTTCAATCAACTGAGGTTTGGACCCAGAAACGGTCAGGTTCCTCTTCTTAAGCTCAGCTCTTAGGTCAGCAACTTTCATCTCTTCCAGGTTAGAAAGAGGCTTCAGTAGAGCTGGATTGTTAACATTGACAACCTGCTGCTGCTGCTGTTGTTGTTGTTGTTGTTGAAGTTGATGGTGAGCAGGAGAAGGACAGGGTGAAGGGTGGGAAATTTGGTTCTGATGGATTTGTGTTTGTGGAATCATGGTGATGTGATGCTGGTGGTGGTGGTGCTGCTGCTGCTGTTGCTGCTGAGGCAATGGTGGAGGTGGGGGTGGAGGGGGTGGTGTCTGTTGAGGCTGATGCTGGTGTTTTTGTGGCACAGATGGCGAAGGGCTCTGCCGCATCATTGGTTGTGACAAGGTGGTGGTGGCAACCGGGGAGGGTGTTGATGCAGAAACTGTAACCATCATGTTGCCTGAAGCGTTAACATGCTGGTTGTCTCCCACTTTGGGTGCAGTTGCTACAGCTGCTGCTGCTGCCACTGCAGTTGAGCTGGCCAACAGGTTCTTCTGCTGGAATTCCAACTGCCACTGGAGAAAGAGCTGTTGTTGTTGCAGGAGGATATGATACGGCGTTTCAGAATTATTAGCGAGATTTTGAGCAGCATTCTGAATATTCTTAACAATGTTTGGTGGACCCTTGTATTCATGGAATTTTATAACCTTTGCCTTTGGCTGGGTTTTTGGTTTTGGCTTTTTGGGCCGGGATTTGTGTTGATTAGAGCTACTGGAATTTCCATTTCTGGAATTTGAAGAATGTGTGGAGGACGTTTGCCGGTTCCCCACAACAGAGTGTCCTGACGGAACAGCGTAGGGCTGCCCTGGTGGGATGGTAACGGTTGTCTTGGATGATGGAGTACTCGGCCCCTGATTGGCAACCCTTGTGATCAATGACCCAAAATCTATGTTGCTGGCAATGCTGGACCCAGGGCTGCCAATGTCTGACAGATTAGAGTCTTCCTCCTGGGTAGGAGAAAGAGCTTCATCACTGTTGCTTTCTTCTTCGCATGTAAATTGCTGCTTTACTCTATGATCAAGCTCTTCGCCATCAGTTGTACGCTGGAATTTGATCAGACCTTCTGTAAAAGTGAAGGAAAAAAGAAAAAGAAAGAATGAAGTGGAGTGTTTAAGATTTGTTTTCTTTGGTGTGAACCCAAAAAGATTTATATGAAATGAATAAACACTGTTAGCATTTAAGGGATTTGTTTCCACCCTTCTAAGAATATTATCCACATCTTTGTCGTCTATTAGAGTCAGTGTTCTCTAAGCCATCAAATAATTTGATGTATATTATTTACCTGAATAATCTTATCTAAGACCAGAGTTAATTTGAAGAAAATAGGCCTTAATAAGTCTTTCGGAGCCAATGATTACTATGAATTCATTTGTAAAGAGCCATAAACAATTGTCCCATTACCTGGTTTGGTTTTAGAGGCACTACCAGAAACAGCCTGGTGGAGCCCATCCCTCTCCAGGTCTACAAAAAGTTTGAATTCAGAGTTTCCATTCTCCTAGACTGGTTACCATACAAAAGTTAATGAGCCCAGTTTGCCCTACTATTTATCTATAGATAAAGGGAGAATAGTTGGATACATACTTTTCCCAAGGGTATTAGCGCTATGTGAAATGCAAACAACCTCATTCAGAATTTGAACCTGAGGAGCTGAATATAATTCCTATGATGAAAACTGTTATGCTAAGAGCAGCTCCTAATGAGCAATCCATACAAACAAATTAAGTAGAGGAGAAAATAATACATTTTTGAAAATAAAAATAAAACCATGTTCTAACAAAAGGATTTATTCATAAAGGATATTATCATTAGTAAAGCAAAAAAAAAAAAAAAAAAAATCCAGTTAAAATAATATATTTTTTGCTTAAAGAATTTAAGTTTCTGCTTGAAAAGAATTCTGATAATATTAAATTGTTGTTTCCTTACTTTTAAAGGTTCTGCTACTAAGAAAATTTTCTTGTGATGTGAAAAAATCAAAATTGAAGGTGTTCAAATCCAGGAAGGCTTAAAATATAAACAAAGATTAAATTTATTTATTAAGAACATCATAATCATTAACAATGCAAGAATTTTGGATTCTGGCTGAAAAGAATTCTGATAATACTGAATTCATCTTTTCTTTCTTTTTTTTTTTAAAAGATTTTGCAGCTAAGAAAGTGTTCTAATGCATTTCATTTTTTCCCCTTGTAGATAAAAAGCTTTGTCAATCAGTATGATTAATAATTTTGACAAGTATTTTTTTTAAATTTTAGTTTGTTTTTTTTTTCACAGGATTGTAATTTCTACAATAGCAAGGAACAGTAATATCAAAAACCACAATAAAATTCTTTTATTCCTGGATGTAAGAAATTAGGATTTTGATGAAAAGAATTCTGATTATATAGAATTTTTTTCTTCCTTACTTTGAAAGATTGTGTCACAAAGAAAATGTTAAATCTAAAAAAATCTCAAGACATGAAACCAGTTGAATTATATATATATATATATATATATATTAAAATATCTGTATCTAAAAATTTGATTTTTTAATTTACTGAGTTAGGGTCTTTGTCATTCTGAAGAATATCTTTGGTTGGCATTCCTTGTAATCAATGACCTAATGTTGACAGTGCCTTCAATGTCTAGTTACCTAGTTGAGTGTTATAAATAAGCAGTGGAGAACACAATGACTAATATAACAAAGATAAGGATAATAATCAAGAAAAACTGCTTTATTTTTTTCTTTTCTAACAATATCAAATCATATGAATAAGTAAAAGCAGACATCAAGTGTTGAAATTGCCAACATGCATTCTGGCTGGAATAAAAGCATAAAAGAACAAAAAGTGATCTTCCTACAACTCAAATAGACAAAAAAAACAAAACTTGACCATGAACTTAAGAAAAAACATTATTCTGACTAAAATCATTTACTAAAATATGAAACCACTCACTTAAACACAAAGTTATTGAAAACCAAAAAGTTATATTTGGATCTTGAAATAATTCATTAAACTCATTAATGAATTATTTTAGGAATAGTTCACTGGTAAGGTTAAAGGTCATAAAGACTAGAGTTCAAATCTTAGTGCCAAATTAGGGTTACCAAATACACAAAAAAAAAGAAAAAAAAAAAGGAAAACCGAGACTTTAAAACCTTAAGGAGCAAACAGTAAATGAAAGAGGAAAAAAACTAAATCAGAAAATGAAGCATCAAGAAAAGCAGAAAAACCTACAGAATATCATTAATCCCATTTTGATCACATATGAAAATATTTCTATTTAAAAAAAAAAAAAAAAAAAAAAAAAAAAAAAAAAAATCTTTTTTTTTTTTTTTAATTTTAGGGCAGGGATAGAGGTTAAAAATCCACACACATCTTATTTGGGATTTTAAATCTGAATTGTTTTCTTTATTTGATTTTTAAATTTAATTAAAAAAAAAAACAAGAAAACAAACTTGGAAATACGAACCTTTCGACCTCCTATATTTCAAGACTGAGGCTGGATTTTCTACAGAGAATGTAATTTAAAAAATAAAAAAAAATTTCAGCAACTAATTTTGGCAATAAATTCCAAACAAACAGACAACCAAATAACGAGATAAGGGCATAAAATAATTTTTTTATATTAGGTATGCTCTAAAAGTAATACTTCCTATCTTATTTCCACGGAAACAAAAATAAGGAACATAATTACATTATTGGATAGGGAAAGTTTTCAGTTAAAAAAAAACAACATTTTTCTACATAGCCACAACCATAAGCTATGCTTTTTTGCCAGTGATGAACAAGAGTCAACATGTGACAAGAGGGTTACTCTGAAAGTAATACCTCTTATTTTATTGTTAGCACACATCAAAGGCTTATGTTGGTGATACGGCAATTGATGTTGAACTTTCTCACCTCTCTTCTCCTTGTTATAAATGGCAGCTAAATAACAATCAAGCAAGATCATGTCTGACATGAAAACAAATACATGTCATTGAATTTGTCTAAAAAGAAAAAAATTAAACTTACTAACATTCATTGACATTTGCTAAGCATTTAAGGAGACCAGACATGGGATGTGAGGACACACTGGAGGTGGATAATGCATTTCAGCCATGGCAACAGTGACAAACAACATTCAACACACAAAATGAAGAAAATCTCACTCAATTCATCTGAGCAGATGGAGAAAGTAAAAGGAGGACTACATGGACAACAATTTTATGACACTGATGTCATCATTACAACTAGAGCAGATTTTTCAAAGTGTGGAAGGTAGTCTCTTGGTCATTGCTTAAAAAATCCATAAATGTGATGACTACGTAACTTTTTTTTTTTAAAGCTGAAAACTTGTTCTATCTAATAGTGTTGTTGAGCTACTTGTTGGAGTATCCATAGAAATAAATAGGGGAAATTACTTTTGGAGTGCTTCTCATATATTGACAATTATAAAGATTTGATATTTATGAAATGGAGAACCATTTTTTAATCAAACAAAAGACTCCAATCCTTAAGGCTCACTTTTATATGACATTTGAATTAAGAATAATAGTTCCTTTGAAACAGTAATAGAAAACTATGTTGAGTATGGAAATGTATGTAAAGTTAACACATTGCAAAATAATTCATAAGAACTAAAGCATATATATCTTAATGTTCTAAACTAATATTAAAAAAATACAAAATATATGTTGGCAAGTATTAGAGAATATGTATGTGTGTGAGTATATATATATATATATATATATATACACACACACACACAAACTTGAACACTAATCCCCGAGCATTCATAAGTCTATCCATCTTGAAATAAACAGCCCTAACAATGGCCTAAGTCAGAAACCAATTGAGATTAACAAATTGATATGATTTATTCATTAACATGTATATGTGAGTGTGTGCGTATATATGTGTATATATATATATATATATATATATATATACATACATACAAACACATACATATAAATAGTTACCTAAATATTCAGAGAATCTGAACACTATTTCCAAAGCAAATGAAATACTGACTTTTGCCACTATTCTTTGTAAGATCACTGTAAACATGCCCAATGGGAACTATTTAAGGGAGACAGTGGAAACTAAGTAATTTATTTCATGATTAATTTCTCTAAAACTTTATGTAGCACCACTATACATATATATAAATGATCACATTTTATTTTTAAAAAATAATGCAAACAGCAATAAAATTAAAAATACAAATAGAAAAACAAAGCAAATATAAAACAATTTTCTTTGTTCCAGTTAATATTTTCTTAAAATGTTGGCATAAAATTCAGACAGAAAGAAGATAGTTACAAATTTGAAGAAACATGAAGATGAAGAAAAATAAAAATAAAGAAAAAGCCTTGGATCCACAAAAAAAATAGTCTTTTAATTTATATTCAATGTAATTCTTGTTTTATAAATGCCATTATTGGGACATGTTGCAGTAAATATATGATAATTAGTTAAATTTAAGTAAGTACTTAAGATCAAAAAAATTTACTGTTAATAAATGTTATTTTTAAGAGGAAGAATGTTAATCAGAGAAAGAATTATTTTCCATGTGAGTAAGGATAGATATTTTACTTAGAAAATAAAACCGCCAGAAAAAAATTATTATAATTTTTCATGAAAAGATAACTCGAGGCTTAGTATAAAACAATAAGGAACTTGGTAACAAAAATTTCCAGAAACTATTTTAAAAACATGAATTAAACTTCACAGGACTTTATCAGTTTTCTCCCAATACTATATTTAAAGTAAGAATTAAGATAATTAGATAATGAATAAATTTGTCTGAATAAGTAAAGATACAGCAAATTTTATTTTACTAAAACAGTTATTTACTACAGTTCAGCAGTAGAAAAGAACATTTTAATAGATAACTAAAGAAAAAAGCTCTTAACTCTGGTACTATGTAATTATATATTATGCTAGGATATTACTCAAAATGATGGAATTATTTATGTATGAATACATTTATCAACCTTCCGCATGAGCTGGATGTGACATAAGGTCAATTTTCTAGAGAAGTTTAACAGGTTTGTATTCAGAGTTTTCCTTTTCCTAGACTGGTTGCCATATCAAGGCTAAAGAGCCCAGTCTGCCCTACAATTTTACCCATATCTGGAAGGAGAATAGTTGGATTCATACCTTTCCCAAGGGTATTAGTGCAATGTGAAATGCAAACAATCTTGTCTAGGATTTAAACTTGGTCTCAGTGTCCATTTGCTACAACAATATTCATTATACCATGAGGGCCTCCATTATTTATGTATATATGTATATATGCCTAAAAGTAATGAACTCAAATGAAAGTTGACAACAAACAAAGAGTAATATGACATCCTCAACAATGTATTCCATAAACTTTAATTACATCGTACCCAATAATTAATACTTTGAATATAGGTGAACTCTTAGGAATTAGCAGGTACTACTAGCAATTTGAGGACTGTGTGCCAGACTAATCAAAGCATATTATATTCTGAGAATTAATGTTCCTGGAAACCACTTGAGTTCTTTACTGACCATACAATTTTACAAATTATAAATTTGAAAAGCAATTTTAAAACCCTAATAGGCATTTGAAAAAAAAAAAAAAAAAAAAAAAAAACCTATAAATACTTAGTGAAATTTTTAATTGAAATATTGATGATTTGTGTAATCTGATGTTAAGACTTTTAAAAAAATGAATAAATAAATAAATAGAAATAGAAAATAAAATAAACAAAGATTGTTTCAAAAAGAAAAAAATAGAAAGGAAAAAAAAAAACAAAGAAAATTATACATAAAACATTTTCCAACAAAAGTAAACAAAACGTTTTGATAATTTGAACCTGTAAGCAAATACATCTTCCAATAAGCATTATTACCTGTTTACCTGAACCAGGTAAATTTATTGATTGTAAGGCAACAAAGACTAAGTGCTTGTAAATACAGATAAATGGACAAAAAACTTTGAAAGTGAAAGAAAAATGTATCTAGGTAATAAATATATATCTCTCCAAACATGAAACTAAACATTTAAAAATATACAGCTATAATAACTATATATACTATCCCTGTACCATAATAGTCATTACATTTACATATAAATTTCATACATTAAATGTAAGAACTAATATGGGGAAAAAAGTAGTATATTTTATATGTAGTCACAAGTGCTCACAGGTATATACATAAAGATGGGGACAGGTTAAGCCAGTTCTAAATTACAAGAATAAATACAAAGACAAATAGATGAGCCATGCTTGAAAGGAATATAAAAAGGTGATATTCATTCAGTTTGTCATGGCTGAGAAAGATATTTTACAGGGGTTTTGATATCTGTGCAGGTGTTATTAATACAAGTGGGGGAAATACATGCCACTTCATGTAAACAATACGAGAGGCACAAGATGAAAGAAAATAAATGATAAATAATGGACAGGCAAAAAGATTGGCATTTACCTTTACTGGTCTTAAAGAACGCCTTTGAACTTATATCCCTCAGTTTGATACCTTTAAATTCAAATATAGTTGCAGAAGATGCTCTTAGTAAGTCACTCCAGTGCAGAAAAACAACATGCATGGTCAATCATAGGTAAAAATAAATAAACAAACAAAGTAACAGCAACAACATTGTCAAAATGTTTCAAAATCACACAGGAGCAAATAAGGATGTGGTTTTAGTATTGTAATTTTGGTGATCAAAATCTTGAAAAAAAAAAAAATTCAATAAACTAAAAATGCAATTTTCAAATAGTTTTTAATATTCCCAGTAAATTTGCATAGTTATTTGAACCAATTCTTCTTCTGAACAACTCATCTTTTTTTTTTTTAAATTCTAATGCTTTTAAATATAATTTGAAAATACTATGTAATACCAAACAGTAATCAGGAACAAGCATACATACACAGGAGGTCTGTTCATGAGTATCCAACCATTTCATATTATTCAAAAAATAAAAAGAAGCTTATCTAAAACAATGCTAGCAAAGTAGTCTTCTTGTAACCTTATCTAAATGTCCATTTTAACTTTTCAAAACCGTCAGTAAAATTCTTTTTTTAAGATTGATGTATTCTCATTAATGCTTAATCTCATCCATGGTCTGAAAAACACTCCCTTTCCAGGAGAAATTTAGCTTTGAAAAAAGCCAAAAATCAAAGGAAACCAAATCCAGATGGTAGAAGAACTAACAGACCTGGGTAATGATGTTTTGAGAGGGGGGGAGGGAAGACAGCAATGCTAAAATGCACAAGCTCACTCAATGTCATATCACTGCAGTGTAACCTCAAATTATTAGCCAAATTGCATCAAGGCTGCACAATCCACTTTAAAGATATTAAAAATGGCTGAATGCTTTCAAGACAGACCTCATATACACACATACACTAGGTATATAAATCATGATTAAACTTTAATGCTAAAAGCATTTTTAATCAGTAAAATCTTTACAGTATGTTATGCATGAATATGCAAAGCAATATCACAATATTTTTCAAGTATGAAATAAGATCATAATAAAACATGAAGACCCATGACTTATAGTGTCCATCCTCAGATCAGACATGTTGAATACTAGCTCACTTGAGGATCAACAACATGAGGCTGACTCATGAGTTTTTATCTTTTTTAATTATTATACTATTTTTACAATTGAAAAATATTGTGTGTATATGTGTGTGTGTATATATATATATATATATATATATATATATATATACACACACATATACATACACAAATGTGTGTGTGTATATATATATATATATATATATATATATATATATACACACACATACACACAAATGTGTGTGTGTGTGTATATATATATATATACATACATACACACACATACTCATAAATAATTAACTAGTGATTTTTGTACACAAAAATCTTAAACATTATTCTAAAAAAAAAAAAAAAAAAAAAAAAAAATTTTTTTTTTAAATTTAAAAAAAAGAAGAGGAAAAAGAAGCTTTGCCTGTAAATGCCAGATTTCTTTCTAAAAAACTATAATAAAACAAAAAGCATCAAGCAGAGTGAAGCACCCAATCTGATCCCTGAGAAGTTCAAGAAAGAATGAATCTAATGTGAATAGTAATTATGAAAATCAAATGTCTTCTTTTTTCTTAATTGGAATATTTAAAAGAGAACATTATTACCCCTTAATCTAGCAATCAGGCAGCTACATCTTATTTTATAAAAATACCAACCATTACTATTTTTAGGTCAGCAGAGTAAAGTTAATATTGTAATATTTTCAACAGGTTGACAAGAATCAGTGATCTTCTGAATATAGCACAAATTGAAGGTCAGCAATTGGATATAGAAAAAGAAAGGTGACACAAGGGACAAAGTTTATCTTAAATTTTCTGCATCAAACAGACACAGGACTTCCTTATTTCAAAAGATCAGACAACTTCAAACAGTGTAGAGCAAAACACTACCCACCTCCTACACTGAAGTGTACTTCATTTGAAAGACATTCTCTTTGAATGCTTCAGGAACAGAACACTAAATGCTTACTTGTCATTTTGTATGAGCTTTTTCTGGTCAAATCTACATCAACACATGTTTATTCATGTGTCTTTATCTGGTTCCTGTGTCTTCCTATGGTCACATCAAGTTACTCAATATCGACAGACATTTGATGTGAAAAAAAGATTGAGCATAATCAATTCTTAAAGAATTTGGCATGATTTTTCCTGCAGTCTAGAACTGTAAGTGAGTGTCTGGCATTTGGGCAACAAGAGCCTTTGGTCTTTTAACAGCATAATTCAGGCAAGACATAACACTAAAAGTCAATATTATATAAATTCAATGTAAAAGGCCCAACAGCAGAGTAAGTCTATATCAGCATGAAAGTAATAAGGAAATAACCTGGGAAATAAACAGCACACACCCAGAATTATATAAGGGAAAGCATTTTGCTTTTTGTTTAATATATAAAAACAAATACATGTACCCCACATAACAAACTGCATATATATTTAATCTTAAAGTGAGATACTGAGCCAATCTGAGTAGAAAATTTTATAACAAATATCATCCTGAGGACAACACCTTGGAAACTTTGATTGACAGGTTAAAGATAAATATTCCAGGGTTGGAAACAAAAAAGGATAACAAAAATGAAAGAGTGGATGCTGATTGATTGAATGATATAATATAATAAGAGGTATTGAAAGTTAACTTTTAATATTTGCAGTTGAGAGTACAGACAAATGTAATAGTTGGAATTTTGAAGTTTAAAATTTAGACTCCTTCTGGAGTTAGGGAGCTCAAAAGGAATTATGACAGTTTTAATAAAGAAATATTTTCTTCCCTAACATGACAGTAGGTACCAAACATACATTAAAGCTGGCTCAGAAATGAAATCAGTACTTTAATGAAGATAACATAACTGCTTATTTATCAGCTTCTTTCATCATCTGGGATCAAGTGACAACCTTTGAGTCACCAGCAATTTTCCATTATGAAGGTAGTAGCAAGGGTAGAAGCCAGATGGTAGCTCAGTGTTTACAGCCTTAAACTAGACACAATAAGGTTAATATCAATTCATACTCTATACTGGCAGCAGAATAGAAAATATTACTGTTTTTGAGCAAACCAGTCTTAAGAATATATCATAAAAGTAATTCAACCTAATTGATGTTATAGTAAACAGACTTATAGAAATATTTATATCACTAATATTAAACAAAAAGGAAATGGGACTCTTTCATAAACACCCAGGTATCTCCGGTTAACTACTGCTATGACACACCCTAAGTAAAGGAAAGCAACATATATCATAAGACACTGTGGTAGTTCACTGAAGATGTCCAATAAGATTAATGAACCACACAATTTATTCTTAAGTTGTTGTCTAAAATAACAATTTTTTTCATTGCGATATTCATAAAGTAGAAACTTCCAATAATTGCATGAAAACAAAAGTTCCAACTAACTTTTGTTATGTTGATTTATTCACTTCTGTATTTATCTGTTTCCTTACATAGATAGCATCTGACATGAGATCAATTTAACAGAGGCCCACTTATGTGCAAGTAAACAAGAGAAAAAAATATGTCATGAAGGTATCAGACAAATTTGACTTTTTGGGCAATGGGATAAAAATTCTTAGGGCTAAGTTCACCTTGTTCTTTTGCAATGTAATGCCTTTTTCCCAAACAATATTTTATTAAAATATCTTTTTAAAGAAAGAAAGAAAATAAATGAATGAAAAAAAAAAAAAAAAACTACTAATACTTAATTTTTTTCTGTATAAGCTTTGAATAGAGAAAATTGAGTTATTAACATTATATCTTAAATAACCATTACTGAATCTTAATTAACATCTTATTTATTAATGATGTCTCTATTAAAGTCTAGGTGAGTCAAATTTGTCAAAAACAGCCTATGCTATTGATATTTATCTGACCTTTCATGATGTAGGATTTAACAAAAGGTCAGAGAGGTGGGGAGCAGACAAATAGATACAAATGTTCAGGATCTTCTCAGTATTATTAACTAATATAATCTTATTTTTATACTATAAACCATGACCAAATAACGTTTTGATATGGTACCAATATGACATTGCTGTACTAGCAGAGATTTTAAATTCAAGATATTTAGCCAATTTTGTGTTGACCAAAGTTCCATTTGATTTATTGAATCTCAATCCTTCTTTTCTACTGCTTATTTTCTCACAACAAATAGTGTTAGCTCAGTGTAGTATAGTGGTTAGCAAGTTAGCTCAGCTGACTGCTGCTAATAAGTAAGTTTAGGAGACACACTTAGCATAATGATTATCATTGTAGGAAATGAAATCAGTGACCAGAGTTCAAATCATGAACAAAGAATCTTGCATTTCACTTCACACTAATCCACTAAGGAAAGGCATAAATCCATCAGTTCTCCTTCCAGTAAATGGTAAGGCAGTTTGGGTTCTTTTGTCTTAGGAAACCAGTCTAGAAGGAAAATTGAATTTAAACAAACTTTATTTTGCTTAAAAATTGACCTTATGCCACATCCTGCCTGTGATGGAAAGGGTGAGTAAATACACTTGCAGTCTAAAAAATTTTCATAGTTTTATTATTACCTAATAACAGCAAGGATTTCACAAAATATCATTTTTTTTCAGGTTATTTTAGACAGGTAAACTAGCTTTCTAGACTAAAAAGCAGTATGAGATTACTTATTATGACTAATATACTGAAGCTCATTCTGAACATTTAAATTTAGCTCCTCAGATATCATTGGGTTAAAAGCGGCAAAAACACTAAATGTTAAGAACAACACTGTTATTATTAGTTATAAGGCCAAACAAAACCAATAAAAAAAAAAAAATGCAAGTAACTGAAGCCATGATTTTTTTTTAAAGCTATAGTGAATTGTAATATCATCCAGCAGTAATTAAAGTTGTTCTATGCTCAAGACAAGAGTTTTATCATTCCTAATTTTCAGATGATGTTGTAATCTTGGAGAATTTACAACAGTAAGAATATAATACCTTACTAAATTGCTCTCTGATAAAATGTTTTCACTATTCTGCCCATTTTGTAAAGTAGTGTATTTGATTATTTTTTGTTTTAAACAAAATGTGATATATTCTTCCACCTTCATGTATTGATGAAAGTTGTAAAATGAATAGTCATTATTCAGTATATTTTTCAGACTACTGTTTTTGCTTCTTATTCCAATTTCAAACCTTAACACTCAGTCCTGTGACTTTGTTATACAGTAGTGTTTTAATTGAAAAGATATTCTTTCAATCTTACATAAGTGAAATTTAAAATAAGATCAAATATACCTCCCTGCCTAAAAACTAAAAAAAATTCCATGAATTCAATTTTTTTAGTTGTATAATCACCACCTTAGAGGCGGATGAAAAACCACATCCCACTTTCTTAAAATCGACTATCACTTATACTAGTGCCGAGCAATAAAATACTACTTTGCATAATGCTTTTCTCAATGCAGTTTTAACAGAACTACCAGCAAGGAAAGCTTGAAAATTAAGTTAGAATATGTACACACGCGCACACACACAAAAAAATGTAATTAAACATGTTCTTCATTGTGCATCAGGAATTTTTTTTATGAAATAGCCAGATATTTACTTTTATTAAAATAAAAATTTTAAAGCTAACCACCCGCACTTCCAAATTAAAAAATGTCATGAAATCAGACTTAATAGAAAATATGAATGAAAAAAAAAAAATTTCCAAATTAGGTTTTAGTAATATTAAATAATTTGAAGGAGACACTCATGGCATAACAGTTATCATTGTAAGAAGTGGATTCAGATACCGGATATAAAATCCTGAACAAGGCTCACATAACAATAAACCTTTGAAAGAGATATGAATCCAACTATTTGCCCTCCAGTGATGGGTAAAATAGCAAGATGACTGGGGTCTTTAACCTTGATATGGCAACCAGTCTAGGAGAAGGAAAACTGAATTTGGACAAATTGTAAATCTGGACAGAGATAGCTTCTGCTAGGCTATTGTTGCCCAAGACATGAGTAACTCCCTAATAACCAAACCAGGTTATGAGACCAGTGAAAATATTTAGTAAATTACTAATATTACAAAAATAAATGAATAAATAAAAAAACAAACTAAAAATCTTATTTTTCACAATCTAATATTTCTATATACAGAGTGTTTAAAAAAAATTGATATTATTTTGTAATCTAATAACTTGACCAGTTCTAGTTCAAAAGATCTCAAATATTAACAGAATATAAAGAGTAAGTAAGTTTAATGTTTTTTCATTTCAGGTATAGAAATGCTATTCACTGTGAAAGAAAAGGTGATTAAACATAAAATTTAGAATTGTTTCTATACATGCTGTTAAAATTTGAGATCATTTTAATAAGAATTGATCAATTTATAAGATTACAGATATCAACTTTTCTCAAACACCCCATATAATGTGCTTCAATAGCAACTTCTTGTGTTTTTTTTTTAAATTTTTCTTTTTATAATTACAATAATAGTTCCAGGTACACAAGATGGCATGTTTAATTGTAGGTTTTAATGTTTTTATCACCATGTTTTTTAATTGTGAGTTATTTCCAATTTTATCAGAATTTCCTTGTTAATTAGTAAAATGAATGAAGCCACTGAATCAAAATAACTATTTCTGCAAAAATACAATTAAATTCTGCTTCGAACACAAGCTTTTACATTCACTCCAGACTTGCCCACCCACCCACACAAAAAGGCAAAGAGGCTGTGTCATTTGGATATAATATTTGCTAAGTGCACATTTGCAATGGTTTGTGCTGAGATGGCATCAACCTCACCTTTGATAGCTTCTGCCAATTCCTCATTTGTCTGGAGAATGTTCCCCTGAACAAGCTCCAATGGTCCTGGCCGATGAGACAACTTGTCATTGAGGCCATCAGCAAGTCGAGCTCTTTTCAACTGCCGCTGGCGATCTTGCAGTGATGGATCAACTTTGGTATCTGTAAGAATAAGAATAATTAACAGGTGAGACAAAAATGCAACCATTTGTGCTTTTACAAGAAACATAAATTAGCATATATATATATATATATATATATATATATATATATATAAACAATCAATGAAATCAGCTATCCTTATATGAATTAGAGAATTATTTTTTAGATTAGTATCCTCATTTTTATTGTTTTTATCATGCATCAGCTGCAGTACATCCTCATACATGAAAGTGCTAGTTGTAATTTTGTGACACTATAAGGTCTTCTGGTAACTTGGTGCACATCAGTGCAATAATGCAATGCATATGAGTATAGGTGTAACATATCTTTGTATATGCCTGTGGGAGTGAATGTATCTGTACAGATCTATGTGGGCATAGGTAACATATATATGTATATATATGAATTTTTGTGCATAATAACAAGAAAAGGATAGCTACACAAGTTAGGGAGGTTAGCAGGCTTTAATAGCTGATAAAATAGAAAAGGATTACTTGATAGGCACCGGACATTGGCCTAGCGGTTACAGTGTTCGCCAATGGCCCAGGAGACCTGTGTTCAATCACAGGTCAAGTCATACCAAAGACTCAAAAAATGGTACTTGATGCCTCCTTGCTTAACACTCAGCATTATAAGGTATGGATCAAGGGTAAAGTAGAGCAATCTAGGGAAAGGAGTGGCACCCTCCCCTACACCTTGGTGTAGTAGCTATCGAAAAGGGAGCCTTCAGGTTACCATCGACTATGGTTGCCGACTTTACTTTACTTGATAGGAATGAAAGGTTCAATTTTTTAATGTCTATATCAAATTCAAGTCTTCAGTGTTAGTATGATCAGATCAGTAGACAAGAGTAACATTTATTTTTTCTAAGCACTTTAGTCTGTGGAGGAAAAATGGTTTTCTTCTCCAAAAGCCTGGACAACATATATTCAAGAAAGAAATCAGGAGATAGATCAGTTGTGGAACAGACCAAAGAAAATTTGACCAAGGATTGTAAGTAGCAGTGGTTGTCAGAAACAAAAAAGTTAGTAGTTGGCTGTTGGGACTAAGAGTGGGATAAGGATCTGACCAAGTCTTCAATTGCCATCCATGTCATGATAGTGAGGGATTAGTGCCAACTCCATGTTGTCAAGTTTCACATACCTCCTCTTACCAGGATAAATCCGAAGAGTAGATAAAGAAATGGCAAACATATTCTGGGAATTCATTTTTTTTTCTTTTTTTTTTTTTTTATGGAGTTAAGCCATGGCTTGTGTAGTTTCAACCAGAACCCAGTAGTGGATAGATCACCTTTTGGAAACCAACATGTGAGAGAGAGAGAGAAAAAAAGAGAGACACATTGGCTAGTCAGCAAGACTAGGCAAGCCACAATGAATATTGCCACAAGGTTATCTTCTTGGTAGTCATGAAGATTAATCTCAGGACAAAACAGTTAGGAAATATATCAGCTCAGTGGAAATAACTAAGTGGCATAATGAATAAAAGCAGTCACATGATCAAAAACTCATAAAGATAGGCAAAAGATATGATAGAATACAAAATATATGTAAAAAATGTAAAAACAAAATAATTCACCTAAATAAAATAAATAAAAGGACATAAAGGATTTCATTGAAAATTCCTTAAATGTTAATGAACATGTCAGATGATAAAAGGCTAGAAGGTAGATAATCTGGAATGTAATGATAAGAATATAACTCTTATGTTAAACATTTGCTGACTGATGAAAACCTTTCATCTTTTAGTGTAAAAAAAACTTTTGAAACTTTCTAGATTGAAAAATCTATAATAAATGGTGAATAGAAATATTCAGCATTCAGAACTAATGATTCTCAGTGAGATTTTAATTTTGTATTAAACAGGAGACCATGAAATTTTTTTTAAATTTATGAACTTTGGCTGGGCCAAAAAAAATTCTCTTTGAGTTGAGAAATTTTTAGCACCTCCTCAATATGTGTATATAATGTTTATTAGTAAATATTTTATTATTTCTTCAAATTTTTTTCTCAGTTGAATTCATTAATTATTATCATAGTTTTTAAAAGATAACATCTACATAAATAATTTAGCAATACGATTGGAAGTTCTTATGAGAGAATGGCATAACCTTTTTTGAAGTTTTAAAATTTTTGTTTTGAAAATTATGCTCAAAAGTTAATGATTATAAATACAAACACTAAAAAAAAATTCAGTTTACAAGTTAGAGGTAATATTACATATTTATGGAAGATGAAAGCAACTGATCTACAATTTCTTTTTTTTTTCCTGAACTGAAAGACTTAAAACTCTCAATGGATATACCAGATGAGAATTCTTGAAGAAAGAATTAAGTTAGCAAGATGAGTAAAATCTCATAAAATTTGGTTCGGAAAAGGATCAGAGAGAAAACAAAAAAATTTATTTCAGGCAGGAAAAGTTAACAGGTGCAAAGGTGTAAAAAGGTTAAATGAGCAGAATTAAATATTGGGTGATGGGGTATTATGGTATATGGAATTAAAAGCAGAAAGAAAAGATATGTTATAATTAAACTAAAAAATAATGAAGACAAAATTATTCAAAAAATAAAAAGGAAAAAAAAGAAAGAACAAGTTAATTCAAGCCATAAAAATTGTAGCTTGCACAAGTAAAAACTTGACTGCTCACTCCTCAAAACACCCACTTCCTAAACACAAGAAATTAATTAAGAAAAGCTTTAAAGGCCTCCCCCATCCACATACATGTTGTATGTATGTTTGCTCATGTGCAGGGGTCACTGTCTCTTATATGATAGTGAGGATTAAAAGTGTGAAGATCAGGAAAAGGAGGATGGACCTTGCTTGATGGGTTAGATAGTACCTTCTCCTCATCCCAAGTGGTTCATGTTCAATTCCAGAACATGGAATGCTCATTTTTAAGAGAAGCAAACAAGCTGGTCTTCTCCCACCCGGAAGACAAACACTAAACAATATATATATATTCTTGTTTGCCTCAAGGCTGTTTTAAGCTCAGCTTAGTAAATACAAAAAAATGTGCAAATAGTTGTTTGTTTATGGTATCTTCATCTCCACACATCTCCCTAGTCCATATATAAAAATGCTGCTGCCCAAAAGTTTGGTTTGGTTTTATCTGCCATTGTTGGTTATTTAATGTCAAATCTTGTTTTTACATACATATTAAATATATGATTAGTAAACATATTTTGTAGATACACATAGTTAAATGATCAAACAGTTCTATTTATAACAATTCAATTTAGCATCAGTCAACAAAGTTAAATGGTTCCAAGTATTGCTATGTATCACTAACAATTCAATTAAACATCAGTCATTTGTTTACACATAGTTGAATTATCAAATAGTTCTCTTTCAAACAATTCAATTTAGCATAAGTCATTTGTTTGCTTTCAGTTTAAATAATCAAACAGTTCTATTCAACTCATAGATAGGGCTTTTTCAGGTGCCACCACTCCTGGCCAGAGTAGACCTAGGAGCAATGGCAATCAAGGAGGCACTCTGCGTTCCCCAAAGCTCCAGCAGTACTGGAACTTCACCATCAGATTGTTTAATGTCATATCCAGAATACTCATTATAGGAAATGGCATCTTACCTTTCTGCAGAGATGAGGTTGGTGTATTCTACAGTCCCAGCCGACTAGGCTGTACCCAAAATTTCAGAAGTTCAGATGCAAACTAGGTTACACAAAGTTGATAGAAAATTAGGTTCTTTATTCTATGACAAAATGATTTCAAAAGATGTATAAAATATCTGGCGAGACATAGGAAACATGAAGAAACTTGATTGGATAGTCTACTCAAATTCCCTGAACCTTGGGTGTATATAAGAGGCTTGCTGAAAAGTTCTTGGCTGGGCCAAAAAAGAATTGCCTAGAGCCATAAAATAAACGTTATTCCACAGATTTAATGCAAATCTACTTAGTTGTCATCATTACTATACAAATTAGGATAGCATAGACACAGCATCAACAGTGCTTGGTAACTAAGTTTCTTGCTTATATGATCAGACAAAGTCCTTGACCTAACTAAGATAGATAAGCTCTATCAATAATATTGAGCAGTGTGTGTGTGTGTATATACATATAAAGTAAAAAATTGGCGACCTTAGTTGAGGGTGACCTGAAGGCTCTCTTTTCAATAGCTACTACACCAAGGCATAGGGTAGGGCTCTACTCCATTCCCTGGATTCCTCCACTTTACCCTTGATCTTTACCTTATAATGCTGAGTGCTAAGCAAGGCAGCATCAAGTACCATTTTTTGAGTCTTTGGTATGACCCGACCTGGGATTGAACCCTAGTCTCCCAGACCATTGGTGAACACTCTACTCATTAGACCAATGGCATATATATATATATATATATATATATATATATATATAGAGAGAGAGAGAGAGAGAGAGAGAGAGAGTTAAAAACAATTGTAAAGTAACTATTGGTATGAGAAAAAAAAACAACAAATTCACAAAGTACTTTTTTTAAAAAAGTCTCTCTGCTTTTGAATACATTAAAACCAATTTTGTTTTATGAGATTGGACTATAACAAAAATCATTTCTGTGAAGAAAATTTATGAACCATTTCGTACATTGGGAGTTCAAAGTCAAAACAACATGAGAATGATTTGGTGAAGAGGATTTTGAAGTTTGTTTTTTTTTCATATTTATTTCCTTTTTTTTTTCTTTCTTTTGTTGCTTTATTTATGGTAATAAGTGCCTGAAGAAGAATATAAGCAACTAAATTTTGCTGACTGGTTGATTATTAGGAGAGAAGTGAGAAGAAAAGTAGTTTAGGTCATTGACAATGGCAGATGTTTTCACTTCTCAGGCAAAGTCTCAACACACTGAAACCACACCCCCACACTCCCAGGTGCATTAGTGTATTTTGTATGAGTCAGAACCAATCTAATACTTACATAACAAGTGCAATGAATCTTTTCTAACTCCAGGGGGAAGAAAATAAAAAAGCAAAAGTCAGAGGGATGGCAACTTGGGAATTCTTTTTTTAATTCTCAACCCCCACCTGACTTTTATTCCTTTGAGGTGGAAAGATTATTCAAAATTGAATTTCAGCATCCTCTTTCAATGTGAAATCAGTCCAAAGTTATCAATTCTTTGTATAATCATGTGAATTTTCAAATGTCTATGTTGAACATATATTTTGAAATTTAAAAATACAGTTCAGTTTTATCTTCCATGGATTTTATTATTCCCAAGTTAAAAAAAAATAAAATGGAAATTTTAATGTATTCACAGCTCATGTTGCAAAACTGAAAACAGTGTGTGTTGAAGTACTCTATCATGAAGTCTCTTGACAACTGTAGGTGTACTCTCTAGGAGAAACATCACAGACTTATATTGAACCCTATATTGGTAGAACCCATTATAATCACAACAGATGCAATAGAATCCAAAGAATTAGTTTCTATTAACTAGTGGTTGTGAGTTTAATTTCTGTGCTGAGCAGCATATAAATATACTGGCACTTGCTGATTTTTTCTTGACTATATGAACACCAAACCAAGTCTTAGTCTGATGGCTGCATAGGTGAGAACCTGGCAATCACCAAATATTGTTGACTGCCTATGCTATACTAACTCTCTTTCTCTCAATATATGTGTGTGTGTGTGTGTGTGTGTGTGAGAAAGAAAAAAAACACACACACAAGGTGTGACAATGGAATTTGAAAGTATATATTGTGATTAACTGTATGAACAATATTGCACACTTGTTTAAAAATCTTGCAAATAAATTCTATTCTATCTAAAGTTGGTTGATCATAGTCGAGGGCAACGAAAAGGTTTCTTTTTCAATAGAAACTACACCAAGGTGTAAGGGAAGTTTGCACTCCTTTCTCTAGATTTCTACACTTATCCTTGATCATACCTGATAATGCAGAGTGTTAAGTAAGGAAGCATCAAGTACCATTTTTTGAATCTTTGGTATGACTCCACCTGGAATTGAATCCCGGTCTTCTGGACCATCCAAAAATACTCAAAATATCAAAAATTTGGCACAATCAAATGGACAAACCAAACTAAAATCATATAATTAATTAATTGTACTTAAAAACTATGTAATTAATTGAAATTTTAAAAAATTATTTCAGAGATTTTATGACCTATACCAATCTTACTTTGTCTGGAGGTGATTTCCACAAAGCTTTTACTAACCAAGGTTTCATTTACTAATCTTTTTTTAGAATATAAAAACTAAGTTATCAATGATTTTATTTGATGAACATCAACGCTTCAGTTTTCTTTTAAATTATAAAGTGACAGCAACAATAATTTACAGAGTTGGAAGTTCAAGGAATTTCTCTCCATGCAACTCAGATTTTAGCTAGAATGTGTCCATATGAATATTTGTGCAGATTTCCCATACTTATTAGTAAATAATTGTGGGCATGTTTGAGTAGGCTTTGTTAGATAAGCCAGATAGTCAAAGAATCTAAAAAATCTTACCCCCACCCCGTGCAATGATCTTAAAAAAAAAAAAAAAAAAAAAAAAAAGAGAGCTCCTACACAAAAATGACTGACATTGAAAGTAATAATAACCCATGTGTTTTAACAGTCAAATGAAGGTCACTTTATATTTAAATAAGTTTGCTCTTGTTCTCATCTCATTAAGTATCAGCATTTTAAAATCCTGTCCAAATGTAGAGACTGTGTTATATATCAAGCAATTTAATACCCAACAGAAAAATACTGTTCGGTACAAAAATTACCCCACTCTAGATTGGACAAAATGGCTAATGTGTAACACCATAAAATATGAAGTCAATGAGCAAAATTCAAATTCCTGCAGGGGTATATGTAACTGACCAAACTTTGAGTCTTTAACTTCAGATTTTTAATTATCTTATCCTAATGAATCTTTTGACCCCCACCTCACTGTGGAGAGGAGAGTCTTACCCTATTACAGTTGTCAACAGGGCAATATCCATCTGGATAATGACATATAGAAAAATTTAATTATGTTATTAGATCAATAAAATATCTTTTAAAAAAACAAAAAACTTTGAACTTATCCAAGTGTAAAGTGAAATTAAAGAAATGAAAAACAAAATTTAAAAAAAATTTATTTTGGAAATGGAAAGGGAATAGAATGTTAAAAAATATTACCTTCTAAAATATGCTGATTTACAAGTGATTCTCTGTCTGGGCGGTGCTGTATTTTGTGCCGCAGTAGATCACCAGTCTGCAAAAGACAAACAAAAAAAGAAATTTTTTCAAAATCTTTTCTTATGAAAAATTAAAACAAATAAATATTTTACCTTCAATAAAATCTTTAAAAAATATCTATTTTTTCAAAAATTATTCTATAGACATTTGGGGAGGGGTGGAGCATGATAGTTATCATCAAAGAAATGAACTCAACAACCCAAGTTCAAATCCTAATCCAGGCTGTTTCACTTAGTGCTAATGCCTTTGGGGAAAATCATGAATCTATCTCTTTTTTACCCACCACCCAGTTATAAATAAGAGTAGGACAAACTGGGTTCTTTAGCCTTATGGGTGGGCAAACTAATCTACCTGAAGAAAAAAAAAAAAAAAAAAAAAAAAAAGCAAAAACTGAATCCAAAACAAGAGGTCATGAGGCCAGCAACTCCACCTATAAAAGCCTACATTGCTATGGAAACTGCAGCACTATGATTAACATGATGTGGCTGCAGCCTGTGAAGCTCTACAAGGCATCGACAGGATCAACAGTATAAGACACCTATTTTCTCTTTCTGTAATTCTCTGAACCTAGAAGCCTGATATTTCAGGTTTAAGTAAATCATAACGGATAATAAAAATAAAAAAGCAAATATTCATAGCCTTTTTTTTAATGGAATAATGAGATAGCTTTAAACAAAGAAATTTGCATCCTGCAACAAAGTTTGAATGTTTCCCCCCCCCCCCATTTTGTTTTTATTTTTTAAAAGAACTTTTTCTGAGCCCAGGTACAGGGTATCTGGAAAATTAAGGGGCTAAAGATTCAAAAAGTTAGGAGGGGAGGGGAGCACACATATTCACACAACATATATGATATGTCTAAAACTGACAGCACCTTCAATGCACTCAAATAATGAAAGGGAGAATGTTTAAAAATTAAAATTGACTTTTTGCTATCCAGAATATTCATTAAATTCAACACGAGATGAAGAACTTCAAAGTGATAAATCAATAGTGAGGGGTAATGAAAAAGTACTCTTACAAAGCAAATACTCCTCAATAGTGATTTACAAAGTTTAGCTGAGGAGTGGCACAAAGTTAGAAATCAGTAAGAATCAAATCCATTAATAATGATGTGCTAATCAATCTAACGATAGCACCACCCTTATGAAAATGGGGAGGAGGCATAGCTTAGGTTTGGCACAAGGCTGCAAATTATTGGGTACATAGGATTTAATTTAGTAATAACTGGTTTATAAGATTAGCTTAATCATTAGAAAGGGCTGAAGTACTCTGATGATAATATGAAACAGAAATGAAAGCCAAAGCAGATCTTCCAACCCAGAGGTAGAGATACCATGGCATAGTGGTTACAATGCTGGACAGTGACATTGTAGTAAACAAGTTCAAACTCTAGTTATACTAATCAAGTTCACTTTTAGACTAATACCCTTGAGAAAGGTATAAACCCCCTTTATCCCATCCAGCAATGGATTAAAAGGTACCACCACTATTATTCTACAAGGATGGATCTGGCATTAAATAACCCATAAAACTTGATATGCTATTAAACAAAGAAACCAAATTATCCTCCAACCTAATCATAGATGTTTGTTACTTGTAGAACCAAAGATCTGGCTTAATAGACTAAGCATTAAAAAAATACAAAAATTATAGAAGAAAGAAATCCAACAACAATAGAGATGTCAAAAGTCTCAGTAAATAGTCAATAATGCCAAAGATCTTGGTATCTATTTGGATAATAAGGCGAAAAGGAAATATATTTTTGAAAATGAATAAGATGATATTTCTCTCTTCTAAAAATATGAGCTACAAAAATAGTTAAGACAATATATTCATATATATTGCATATAAATATTACAGATGACTTGGTCAAGAAGTTCTTTAAGTATAATGAGAGAGAATCAATGTACTATTTAACATCAATAATAAACAACCACACAACTTGAAATCCAATCCAAAGTCAAATCCATGTTTTACAACTCTATGCAGATCAGTCAACCAAACAGCAAGTACAAACCACTGAAGCACTTAAAAAAAGGAGAGGGGTGAGCATCTATATATAAGAGTGTGAAGAAAAGGAAAAAAAAAAGCCCCCCCCCCAAAAAAAAACAACAGCCACAACATACAAACATGTTCCAACCTGGAAGTCAGCCACTGTATATTGTGATCTGGTACAGGAAATGGGTTAACAGTGAAGAATATTTTGGCACAAAATAGTATTTGAAAATAGCCAGAAACCATGTCTTTTTTTTTCTCTCAGGAGGCAAGGAATTAGACTGGCAGGAAAGAGCATGGCTGTGTCATAGTAACCCAAAACATTCCAGCCAGAATTAAACCCTGAATCCCTGAATACAAAGAATTCCAAGTAATTGTCTCACTGTTTGCATATTCCATCACCTTGGTAATCTATGAATTTGGAGCTCTGCATTTCCAACAAAGGCAAACCAAAAATTTCAAATATTTCCCTCCTCTGAAAAAAAGCCCAAATCAAGAATAATTGCACCACAATATGTAAAAACTGCAAGGTAAACAGTTTATACTAGATATATATATATATATATTATATAAATAAAAACAATACACACTAAAAAAAATGCAGCTACAAATAATTACTTATAAGACTATAAACAATATAAATGCTACTCTCCTGTTTTTTGGTAGTACATACACAAACATGAGTGGGGGAGTAAATGCTTTTGGCCTAAAAAGAAGGGAATGACCCAGAGCCACGAAAGGAACATATCATTTCATATATTTATCACAGCTTGAAAGACTTTCTCATCTTTCTTTAACCCTTAAGAAAAAAACAAAAAAAAATCTATTCTTAGTTAGGCCTAGAATTTTTCAGCAACCTCTCATATCTAATATATTTATGGTTAACATAACCTGATTTCACAACAGAAGGTAAAATTCTGTTTTTATTTTAACATGACTTTATTGATATCACTCTAAGTGAGAGGGGTGGGGTAACTAAGTAGACTACATTACTTCATCTCTTTCTCTCTTACTTATTTCACTATAATTATCTATATTTCAGTCTTCTTTCTTCTCTGCATCACTTAATGTTCTTTATCTTTTTCACTATTTCTTTCAACTTATTCTATCCTTGCTTGCTTTCTTTTTTTTTTTTTCTTTCTTCTGTTGGGGGATTTTGAAGGATTTCAGTTATTCTATGCTTCTATATTATCATCTTGTAAAGACAATTTACACAAACAGATTTTTTGCTGTCAGATGATTGTATAGCAACACAAAATTTGAGTTAAAGTAAAAAGAATGCAATATTGTAAGTTTGTTTTTAGTTTTTTAACTACTTTGGTAATTAGGCATTTTATTTATTTTTTAAATTTCTAAGTGTCATTTTTTTTTAAAAACACTGTGTGTGTGTGTGTGTGAGAGAGAGAGAGAGAGACTAGATAAGATTTACAGAGGAATAGTAGATATAAAAAATTTTCAGTATAAAAAAAATTCAAACTTTTCAAACAGAGAAGGAGTGGATGATCATATATCATGTAATAAAAGAATGACAGCTTTTTGCTATTTCAAAATAGGTGCAAAGTATTTCATAAGGGAAGGGGGAATAATGCTTCTTAGTTATCATCCAATTTTATGTTTATTGGTATTGAGATTACTTGCCTTCCTCTATGTCCTTTCACCTCCTCTCTGTAAGAATAAAAAATGTTTTGGTTATGATTTTCTGTTATTCCAATCAAAATTAATGATACTGATATGTGCATATATTTCTTAAGAGTGATTCTAGTGGCTTTGGTATCATGTGGACTAATTTTTTTTCTTTCTTTCTTTCTTTCTTACTTGTAAAATAAGAATCCTTAAAATGTATTCTTACACAGAAAGAAGGTATTATCAGGCTTGGGAATTAATAAGAATAAAATCTTTATCAACAAAATGTTCTAACTTTTGTTTTTATTTACTTATTTAGAGGTTTTTTTTTTGCTCCTCATTTCTCTATATAAAGTTTTGGGATGGCTTTTAGGATACAGACATCCTATTCTATAATTTAGAAAAAAATTCTCTTCTCTTTCTCATTTCAGGATTATAGAAAGAGACTGCATCTTGATCAGAATATTCCCATGATGTAAAGGAAAAGCAAAAAAAAGTGTTACTGTAAGATACAGTTGCCATGTTTTGGGTTAGTGGTAATGATGCATGTGCCAAAACCATTCCTGACCACAGAGTCATCATCTGATGAAGGCTTTGTAGACCACACAGCTGTTTTGTGAGCAGCAGTCTGAGTATATAATATTACAACAAAGTTATGATATAAACTGAAGAGTTATTTAATGATTTAGGATATTTTGTGTTGAAAATTTTTTTTTAACTTAAATGCTACAGGCTACAAATGCAATGAATATATATATATCTCCAACCCCTCCAAATGAGCAGGATGCAAAACAAGGTTAATTTTTAAACAGAGTTTAACAGGTCTGAATTCACAATTTTCCTTCTCCTAGACCAGTTGCCATACTAAGGTTAAAGAACCCAGTTTGCCCTACTATTTACACATAGCTGGTGGAAGAATAGTTGGATTCACACCTTTCCGAAGGCTTTAGCGCTATGTGAAATGCAAATGGCCTCATCCAGGACTTGAACTAGGGTTGCCGTGTCCATTTCCTATAATGATATACATTACACCAAGATCGCCTCCACAAAATGATGAGTATACAGTCGGAATAATGAGTTTTTTAAAAATTCCTGGTTCTTTAATAATCATGATAATAAAATACAGGGTGTTTAAAAAAAAAATGGTATCATTTCCAAATCTAATAACTAGAGCAATTCTCATTCAAATGATCTCAAATTTTAAAAGCAGGTGTAGAAACAACTCAAATTTCAAAATTTAATGTTTAACCGCTTTTTCTTTTTCAGTGAATGGCATTTCTATATCAGAAAATGAAAGATATTAAACAGATTTTTTTTAGGTGTTTCTACACATGCTGTAAAAATTTGAGATCATTTGAACAAGGATTCGTCAAGTTATTAGATTATAAAATGATACTAATTTTTCTGAAACACCTTGCACTACTATCTCTGTTCCATAGCAGTGGTTACTTTTACATATGAATTTCACCTATCAAATGTAAAAACTATGACAAGACAGAGATAGATGTACAAAGTAGAGGATCATGGCTGAAACACTGCCAGCATCAAATGCATAGGATAATTGAATGATCCAAATAAACAAATCCCATGCTTGACTTCTAAACTGCTCATTCAAAGTTACTGAATGGCTAGATATCTCTTGAGAATTAAGTAGGTGAAGAAAGAGACCAATTCCAAGAGGAGAACATGGCAGCAGAAGATGAAGTACAAACCAAGCCAAGACAAGAACAGTGAATAGATTTAGTAGCTAAGGTGATGAAATACAGGAAGACAAACAGCAGACAGGAACCATTCACTATCCTTCAATGCCAATAATGTAGAAAAGATCCTCATAAAAAAAGTAATACAGGTGTTTAGAAATATGCTCCATCATGTGCTAGAATTGAAAAAATAATTGGTTTTAATAATCTGATCATTTTTTAGAAATGTGTCCATATGATCTTTATAAAAACTGAAAATCTCTCTCTCGAATTTCTTATTATGATCAGTATAGTATCTTTAGCTGTAGAAATTTTGTGGTTGATTTAGACATTATAGGATGCAAAATATGCAAATGATTTAGAGCATAAAATTTAATTAAAAAATAGAAAATAAGAAAAATCAGATGTATAAATACATAGATAATTTTTTGAAAAAAATGTAATATACAGGGTGTCTCAATATACATGGGGACCCATGTGACTGCTAATAACTCTACTAATAACAATGTTGTGTTCTTATTTATTTCAGATTTGAAAATAGCATACGATAACAACTATTAATCTTTGATCACAATGCCTTGGACAAGAGAGGAAAAAATATTTTGTATCACTACTTATTTGGAAACAAAATCATTCAAAACTGTGTAAGCAAAATTTTGCAGGAAGTTTAACTTTAACTATCCCCAGAAATGTCAAATTTATTATTGGGTACACAAATTTCAAACTACAAAATCAATAAACAACCTCAACAAGAAAGCAGAAAAATCTCAGATCTGGCAGGAATTTGACACCAAGATGTCCTAACAATGTAGAGGCAATGAGAGATTCTATCGGAAGGAGTCCAAAAAAAGTCCCTCCAAAGATGTTCCCAAGTATTCGGTCTATCATGTGCATCATTGCAAAGAATCTCAAAGAAGGATCTTCAGCTGTACTCCAGATCAAGTATAAACTCACAGCAGCAGGCATAAAAAAAAAATTAGTGATGTACAGGTGATTCAAGAACAAGTTTCAAGAAGATCTTGACTTCCTTGACAATGTTTGGTTCAGTGACTAAGCACACTTCTGGCTCTGTGGACATGTTAATAGCAATAACTGTGTGTACTGGGGTGCAGAAGCCCCAGATAAGGTGCTTCAGAGGCCTTTGCACTCTGTGAGAAGCATGGCCTGGGTAGCCATCTCAAAACATGGAATAATCCAAACGTTTCGGTTTGAAAACGTAGACGAAGAGACAGTCACTGTCACAAAGGAGCATTACATTGATGTGCTGAACAAGTTCTGAAGTGCACTTAGAACACCTCATGGTGTGAATAGAGATGTGCAATGGTTTTAACAAGATGAGGTAACTCCACATCATAATGGAGTGGCTTGACCATCAATCCCCTAATCAGCTGACCCCCACCCAGATTTTTATCTCTGGGGATTCTTGAAGAACAACATGCATGAGAACAATCCACAATCCACTGCTGAACTCAAAGTGGTCATCAATCAGAAGATACGTGCCATACTGAAAAAAGAGTGTATCAGAATGATTGACAACTTTGCTCGATGACTAAAGACTATCATCAGCAAAATGGTGGTTATTTGGAACACATCTTGTCAAAATGCATCATTTGAGCTCGAGACATCAAATCAATGTTGTTGTTTTTTTTTTAAATTGTTATCATATTACCTCCCAAGACATGTAATCTTTTGAGTTTCTTTTTTCAGTAATAAATAATTATCATATTAATGGATTGCATCTATTGAGACACCCTGTATATACATACACATATGGATGCAGATACTACATTTTGATCTTAAGCCGGTAGCATAGATGCTATACCCTTATCCCAGAGGAATTTCTGAACAAAAGAAACTAACAGAAAAAAGTTACACTATATATATATATATATATATATATATATACATATACACACACACACACAGGTGTGCATATTTGTTAGTGTATACACTTGTGTATGCTGATTAATCATTTTTTAAGCCATATATATATATATATATATATATATATATATATATATAAAAATCACATCACACACAATATTATATACTTATTTTATATACCTTTATCAACATTTTTAAGCCCTCCTTTAAAAATGCCATGCTATTTGAGTGAAAAGAAGGGGGGCAGGGAAGAAAGAAAAAGAGAGAGAAATCAGCTCAATAGACAAGTAAAGGTTATCTGAAAGTGAATGTTCTGATTCAGTTGATAGGAATGTCTATAATGCCAAGGCAACATTGATAAGGTGATAGCACCCTCTCACACACATAGACAACCCCATTCCAGTCGAAGACAGGCAAGCTAACAGTGAGGTAAGCAAAAAGATGAACAGTGGAGTTGATTGGTTTCTTATGAACTGCACAGTTATTGCACTTGTTGGTTACTTACAGTGAGTGAGCCAGATAAACAGGTGAAGAGACAGGCAGGGAGATAAAACAGAAATTCACAGTAAGATCGAGCAGACAAAACAATTCAAAATTCTAACAAATCTAATCGAGCAGAATTTTGCAAAACAGAATATGCAAAGAGTCCCACCTTCTATCTAGCAAATACAATTTTTTGGAGGGTGCTGTTATATTCCACAAGTTGTTCAAGACTAGTATTCACATCCTGTTTATTGTTTTAACCAATGTGTTTTTTGGCCTTCCTCATATACTATTCATTTCTTATATCCATAATACCTCTTTTTTCTCAGTATTAACATTCAAGCATTTTTTAAAGTGTTTGTGCATGTATATATATATATATATATATACACACACACACACACACACACACGTGGTGCATTCAATAAGTTTCCAGGCATTTTTGGTACAGGTATTTAAAATTGTTGTAGACTCTTGAAAATTCAGTATGTTATGCTATACATCTTAGATGACAGATCAATTTTTATGATTTCAGGTTCAAATGAACAGCTACAACAGCAATTGGAATACATCCTACTAAAGCCTGATTGTCACAGCTGGGGAATTTCAAAAATGCAATCTGACACTTTAGAAAAACAATATGCAATAAAATTCTTTTTTAAACTTGGAAAAAATGCCACAGAAACGTCTGGACTGCTTCAGACTGCTTTTGGAGCATTTTGCATGAATCGAGCATCATTTTTTGAGTGGCATAAGAGATTCAAGGAAGGCAGAGAGTCTGTGAGGGATGATGAGAGGTGTGGGAGGAGTAAGGAAGTCAATACACCAGAGTTGATTGGCCAAAGGGTTAGGGTTACTATGTTGAGGTTTTAAGGGAGTTCAGGGAGAGATTCCGTCGGAAGAGGCCAGCACTCTTCAAATCAGGTCACTGGCATTTCCACCAGGACAATACACCAGTCCACAAATCCATCCTTGTCACAGACTATTTGACCAAGATAGGCATCAACACAGTTTGTAACCCTCCCTATAGTCCAGACCTTGCTCCCTGTGACTTTTGGTTATTCCCTAAGTTCAGAGGCTATCATTATGAGACAATTGAGGAGATGAAAGAGGCTGTGATGTGGGTCATTGACATGCTCACACAAGAGGACTTCCATGGGGCCTCCCAGAAGTTGTTGGAATG